>SJYV01002568.1:1558500-1672169 GCA_006410875.1 Neotragus pygmaeus
CATGTCTCAGAGACTAACATATACACACACACACATGCACACACACACACACACACACACGCACACACAAATCGGCTTCCCTCATGCCTCAGACAGTAAAGAATCCGTCTGCAACGCAGGAGACCTGGGTTGGATCCTGGGATCACAAAGATCCTCTGGAGAAGCGAATGGGTATCCACCCCTGTATACTAGCCTGGAGACTTTCATGGACAGAGAAGCCTGTAGGGCTACAGTCCATGGGGCTGCAAAGTCAGACACAGTTGGATGAACAGCACATTCACTTTCTGCTTCATTCTTCCCCGTAGAGACAGCACAATCCATCTGTGTATATCCATCCTTCCCTCTTTTGTCTGTGCACTCACACATGTACATGCGTTTATGTTTAAAATTGGATTTATATTATATGGTCAGTTTTGTGGGTGGTTTTTAAATCTCATCTCACTAAAATTTTGAAACTTTCTTTTGAATCAACACATGAGGTACCCAAAAGTGGTTTGGTACATAATTTATTTTAAATATGGGACTATTTTAAACAACACTGAGATTCATATTTTTTCCTGCATGCGTCTTTAGCTGCATTTCTGCTTAATTTCTTAAGGATAGACTCTCATGAGTAGAGCCACAGGGTCAAAGGTTAGAAACATTTTATACGTTGTTGGCCTATATTGCTGACAGTCTACATCACAGACATTTCTGTTCATTTCTTGTCCCTTCTTCTAGGTTGTAAATGTCCAGTGGGCCTTGGATCTCCAGAACTCAGCACAGAGACCAGTTACTACAATAAACATTTACTGGATTACTTAATTATAGCTCCTTGTGGCTCCCTTTTCCATTATCAGATGACACCTATTGGCCTATGCTTCACTGATGACTAATCCTGCTAGTTCATCAGATTTGGCGAAAGTCCATTTGGGTACCGCTGATGGCAAGATTCACACCTATATTAGCATATTAATCTCAGAACAACTTGTTCAAGGTTAACTTGGTGTTTTCCAAACTTCTTCAACCATGGAGCAATTTTCCTACATGACTAGGGATTGCCATATGCTGTTAAAATATTTTCTTTTTGTTGTTGAAGTCATACTGATTGTACTTTGTATTTTTTCCCACTTAGCATTATAACCTATGCATTCCCCAGACGAATACAAATGCTTTGTAAATATCCTTTGTAAAGCTTGCCCAATAATCCCTTTTAAGGTAGTACCTTTGTGTTTAGTGGCTCAGTCATGTACAACTTTTTGCGACCCTATGGACCCACCAGGTTCCTCCATCCAAGGGATTTTCCGAGCAAGAATACTGTAATGGGTTGCCATTTCCTTCTCCAGGGGATCTTCCAGACCCAGGGATCAAACCGACCTCTCTTGCGTCTCCTGCACTGCAGGCAGGTTCTTTACCTCTGAGCCACCGGCTTCCCTTACCTTTAGGTGGTAACTTTTTAGGTGGTGGTTTAGTCACTAAGTCGTGTCCGACTCTTGCGACCCCACGGACTGCAACTAGCTAGCCAGGCTCCTCTGCCTGTGGGATTCTCCAGGCAAGAATACTGGAGTGGGTTGCCATTTCCTTCTCCAAGTACTCTATAAGGCGATGCCTTTAGGAACATTTATTGCAAGGAACTAGTTTTCTCAACCCAACTCTGGAAGTCTGTACCAAACATCACTCTGATCAAAGGGTTTTGATCTTGGTCATTTAGTATATTTTCTTAGGACAGATTCGCAGAAGTGCAGTGATAGGGTCAAAGGAGGGAAGGTCTAGGAAGCTAAAGATTTTCTACAAACGAGAGGCAGGTGAAACAGACTGGATATGGAAGTCTGTCCTAGGAAAGCCCTGTAGGTCCTGCTCTCTTACAGAATGGCACTGAACCATTTTAAGAATTTTGTGGCTCCAAGTACTTCAGTATCATATCCCTTTTGATATAATTTAAAAATTAAAATAAATACTAAACAATTTAAAAAATAAAAGAAAAGTCTATTCTACCGATGAATAGAATCTTCTATTGATGATGAATATTCATTAGAATTCTATTCTATTGACTATTCTATTGATTCATCACCTATTCTAATGACTATTTTAGTGCTTTAATTAATTTTTTTTTTTTTTTTAGAAATATCACATCAAATTCTTTAAAAGAATTTACCCAATTGTTTTGGGTTGGCCATGCTCTGTCATACTTTAAGTACATGCTTAGTCTGGCCATTGGATATTTCAGCACTAATGTCCAATAAATACTGTTTCAGATGATGCTGATGACAATGATGATGATAGTGACCATGACAGCGTCTTCCCAAAGTTAAAAGAAACAGCGAGATTCAGGCTCCAGAAATGTAATCAAGATCATGCAAATAGTTGAAGGATTTGTAGGCAGTGTGACCCATCTGCACAGATCACTTATCAGTACATGGAGAAAAGACAGAACAGAGCCTGAGAAAGGAGCTCTCCAGAGCCATAATTTGTCCTCATTTTTGTGACCCGACCTGAGGATGAGCGAGATTGGACAGGAGTTTGTCCCCTCTGCTCTGGGGCAGGGATGAGCACTGGATCTCACCACTGAAACCCTTCTGAGAGTTTCAAATGTGTGGAGAACACATCCACACGTTTTGAACCTACTTGCCTTGAGCCTGGATGCACCAATCTTCTAGTAAGAACTGGAGTCTACCAGGTGAAGATGAAGATGGCAGAGACCAGAAGAGAGATGTGATTATCATTCAGACATTAAAACAAAAATTTGTATTAGATTTATGCACCAGTCTCTGAAGATTTTGGTTAGCCCGATGCGATGCAGTTCCCAGCTCGGGCTGACCCTCAGATCCCTGACAAAATTCTATCTCCTAAACTGAAGACAGATCTTGGACTCTGGGGACCCCACCAAATCACTGCCACACGGTGAGAAATGCCAGTGGTTGCTCCTTTTTTCTGCAGGATGTTATCTTGCTGTAATAGTGCTGCTGATCATTTGGAAGGCTGCTTTCTGTGCCTGGGCCTCAGTTTTTCCATCTGTAAAGTGAAGGGGTTGTATCAGGTAGTACTGCAGCAGGCTTTAGAAAAAGAAGTCCTTGTGAGATGATTCAGAAGAGTCTGAATTCTACAGCCATGTTCAGGATATTATTATTTTCTGGTGTCACCTTCATAATTAATATCAGTGTTCCTAGTGCCTCACGGTACTTCGTTAGGGAAGGATTCCTTCATTCTATTAATAAAATATAACAACACCATCATATCAGACGTGCAGAGAAATGCTGTAGTAAGGAGATATGTTTAGCTCACTGTTTCCGAAACGTATTTGGCAATCTTACTCTTTTTTTCAGAACATCTGTTATTTTTTTTTCCCCTCATGGGATGGTTTGAAATCCATTATTTTAGACCAGTGTGTCTGTCTCTTCTTAACTGGCCTTGTTCTCATTCTAGGTGGCTCAGCAGCTCCCAGAATATGGCGTGCTGGTGTACCAAGTTCTCCCGGAGAAGACGAGGCCGGAAGGGGAAATGGCCCTGGGGATCTGTGCCAAGGGTGTCATTGTCTACGAAGTGAGAAGCAGCAGCAGGATTGCGACCTCGCGGTTTCAGTGGAGAGAAATTGAAAAGATCTTGGCTTACGTGAGTGTCACTCTGTTGACATGACCCTGGCCTTGTTTTCCTTTGATCTCTTATCCCTTTAAAGGAACAATAATAGGTCAGGTGACCTTCTCCTAAGAAAATAAGCTCACAGCCTGTCAGCTACCCTGTACTCTGTTGACTATGGCACATTGGGAAGAAGTCTACCAGGGGATTTGAGGGGCCCCTGCCATCGCTCCCCCAGGCCCCTGTCACCTCCACGGGCAGCCACTAGCCTAAGGACTATACTTTCCCTCTGGCTGAAGTCCTTTTAGTTTGGGGAATCTATTGATTTTGAGTGGAGAAGGCAATGGCACCCACTCCAGTACTCTTGCCTGGAAAGTCCCATGCATGGAGGAGCCCGGTGGGCTGCAGTCCATGGGGTCGCTGAGAGTTGGATACGACTGAGTGGCTTCCCTTTCACTTTTCACTTTCGTGCATTGGAGAAGGAAATGGCAACCCACTCCGGTGTTCTTGCCTGGAGAATCCCAGAGACAGCGGAGCCTGGTGGGCTGCCGTCTGTGGGGTCGCACAGAGTCGGACATGACTGGAGCGACTTAGAGGCAGCAGCAGCATTGATTTTGAGAGCAAGGTTGGGAGTGGCAGATGGGGGAGGAGAGTTGGAGGTAGGTACAATGGAGCCTGCACGCTTTAGAAACATTTTCCTTGTATTTTAATTTTCCTTTGCACACATACTGTGGAGGCATCTGGCCTGTCTCCCATGGACTACAGATGTGAAAACATTTGTCAGTCATTAAAAAAAAATTACAATAACAACAGACCTATTAAATGTACAGCTTTTGAAATAGCATTTGAACACCATTTATTTAAATTTAGTTAACAACTAATTTTCATACTGTCCATGGGGTTCTCAAGGCAAGAAGACTGAAGTGGTTTTGTTGCAGGAAGGCAGACCCCTTCCAGGGCCCAAAACTAGCCTCTTGTCTAACACTCGGAAATGAATTGTCCAAGGAGACACATGTGCTGACAAAGCGAGAGATTTTATTGGGAAAGGGTGCCCGGGTGGAGAGCAGTCGGGTGAGGGAACCCAGGAGAACAGCGTGGCTCACAGTCTCGGGTTTTATGGTGATGGGATTAGTTTACGGGTGGTCTTTGACCAATCATTCTAATTCAGAGTCTTTCCTGGTGGTGCACGCATCACTCAGCCGAGATGGATGCTAGCGAGAGGGATTCTGGGAAGTGGACAGACACGCGGTGTCTCCTGTAGACCTTTCCCGAACTCTTTTGGTTGGTGGTGACTTATTAGTTCCGTATTCCTTATCAGGACCTCCTGTCATAAAACAACTCATGCAAATGGTTACTATGGTACCTGGCCAGGGTGGGCGGTTTCAATCAGTGTGCTTCTCCTAACAGCTTGACCTCCTCTCCAGGGGACGGTGTTTCGTCAGAATTCGCTGCCATGACCTGTCTGTCTTGGGTGGCCCTACACAGCATGGCTCATAGTTTAATGGAGCTAGACAAGGCTGTGGTCCATGTGATAAGTTTGGTTAGTTTTCTGTGATTGTGGTTTTCATTCAGTCTGTCCTCTGATGGAGAAGGATAAGAGGCTTATGAAAGCTTCCTGATGGCAGAGACTGACTGAGGGGGAAACTTGTTCTAATGGGCAGGGCCATGCTCAGTAAATCTTTAATCCAATTTTCTGTTGATGGGCAGGGCTGGGTTCCCTCCCTGTTGCTTGAGGCCAAACAATGGTGGAGGTAGTGAAGATAGTGGCGACCTCCTTCAAAAGGTCCCATGAATGCACTGCTGCACTCGGTGCCTCCTGAGTACAGCCTGAAGCAGGTGACCCTGAAGCAGGTGACCCTGAAGCAGGCCACTGCCGACCCACCCCTCCGCCGGAGACTCCTGGACACTCATAGGCATGTCTGGGTTAGTCTCTTGTGGGGTCACTGCTCCTTTCTCCTGGGTCCTGGTGTACACAAGGTTTTGTTTGTGGCCTCCAAGAGTCTGTTTTCCCAATCCTGTGTAAGTTCTGGTGGTTCTATGGTGGGGTTAATGGCGACCTCCTCCAAGAGGGCTTACACCATACCCAGGTCTGCTGCACCCAGAGCTTCTGCAGCAGGCCACTGCTGACCCATACCTCCACAGGTCAGTTTTCATTCCAGTCCCAAAGAAAGGCAATGCCAAAGAATGTTCAAACTACTGCACAATTGCACTCATCTCACATGCTAGCAAAGTAGTGCTCAAAATTCTCCAACCCAGGCTTCAACAGTACATGAACTGTGAACTTCCGGATGTTCAAGGTGGATTTAGAAAAGGCAGAGGAACCAGAGATCAAATTGCCAACCTCTGCTGGATCATCAAAAAAGCAAGAGAGTTCCAGAAAAACATCTACTTTTGCTTTATTGACTATGTCAAATTCTTTGACTGTGTGGATCATAACAAACTGTGGGAAATTCTTAAAGAGATGGGAATATCAGACCACCTGACCTGCCTCTAGAGAAATCTGTATGCAGGTCAGGAAACAACAGTTAGAACTGGACATGGAATATCAGACTGGTTCCACATAGGGAAAGGAGTATATCAAAGTTGAATATTGTCACCCTGCTTATTTAACTTCTATGCAGAGTACATCATGTGAAATGTCAGGCTGGATGAAGCACAAGCTGGAATCAAGATTACTGGGAGAAATATCAATAACCTCAGATATGCAGATGACACCACCCTTATGATAGAAAGCAAAGAAGAACTAAAGAGCCTCTTGATGAAAGTGAAAGAGGAGAGTGAAAAAGTAAGCTTAAAGCTCAACATTCAGAAAACGAAGATCATGGCATCTGATCCTATCACTTCATGGGAAATAGATGGGGAAACAGTGGAAACAGTGACAGACTTTATTTCTTGGGCTCCAAAATCACTGCAGATGGTGACTGCAGCCATGAAATTAGAAGACCCTTGCTCCTTGGAAGAAAAGTTATGACCAACTTAGATAGCATATTAAAAAGCAGAGGCACTACTTTGTAACAAAGGTCAGTCTAGTCAAAGCTATGGTTTTTCCAGTAGTCATGTATGGATGTGAGAGTTGGACTATAAAGAAAGCTGAGCACAAAAGAATTGATGCTTTTGAACTGTGGCATTGGAGAAGACTCTTGAGAGTCCCTTGGACTGCAAGGAGATCCAACCAGTCCATCCTAAAGGAAATCAGTCCTGAATATTCATTGGAAGGACTGATGCTAAAGCTGAAACTCCAATAGTTTGGCNGATGGGAATATCAGACCACCTGACCTGCCTCTAGAGAAATCTGTATGCAGGTCAGGAAACAACAGTTAGAACTGGACATGGAATATCAGACTGGTTCCACATAGGGAAAGGAGTATATCAAAGTTGAATATTGTCACCCTGCTTATTTAACTTCTATGCAGAGTACATCATGTGAAATGTCAGGCTGGATGAAGCACAAGCTGGAATCAAGATTACTGGGAGAAATATCAATAACCTCAGATATGCAGATGACACCACCCTTATGATAGAAAGCAAAGAAGAACTAAAGAGCCTCTTGATGAAAGTGAAAGAGGAGAGTGAAAAAGTAAGCTTAAAGCTCAACATTCAGAAAACGAAGATCATGGCATCTGATCCTATCACTTCATGGGAAATAGATGGGGAAACAGTGGAAACAGTGACAGACTTTATTTCTTGGGCTCCAAAATCACTGCAGATGGTGACTGCAGCCATGAAATTAGAAGACCCTTGCTCCTTGGAAGAAAAGTTATGACCAACTTAGATAGCATATTAAAAAGCAGAGGCACTACTTTGTAACAAAGGTCAGTCTAGTCAAAGCTATGGTTTTTCCAGTAGTCATGTATGGATGTGAGAGTTGGACTATAAAGAAAGCTGAGCACAAAAGAATTGATGCTTTTGAACTGTGGCATTGGAGAAGACTCTTGAGAGTCCCTTGGACTGCAAGGAGATCCAACCAGTCCATCCTAAAGGAAATCAGTCCTGAATATTCATTGGAAGGACTGATGCTAAAGCTGAAACTCCAATAGTTTGGCCACCTGATGTAAAGAGTCGACTCACAATGAGGGTTTCTTTGGTGGCTCAGATGATAAAGAATCTGCCTGCAATGCAGGAGACCAGGCTTTGATCCCTGGGTGGGGAAAAGCCTCTGAAGAAGGGAATGGGTACCCATTCCAGTATTTTTCCTGGAGAATTTCATGGACAGAGGAGACTGGCAGGCCATAGTGGGGTCATGATTATTGAATATTCAATATTGTTATTACTTCCTATTTTCTCTATCTCATATTTGATTGTTCAAAATTCTCAATTCTCAGTGTAATTTCTTTTAAAACATTTGTAGAAGTGCAGACAACCTACCAAGTAATTTTGAAAAATGGAATTTTTGAAGCCATAAATTTAACAGCCCCCTTAAGTACTTTATATTTGAGTTGATTTAACTTTTACAGATATTTGTTTTCCCCATGACCACAAACAATTTCTTGTTTAAAGCTGGAAAGTCATCTGGTTCACAAAACAAACTTTGTAGCTTAAAAACACCCAGTGACTAATTAGGATTTCCATGTTCTGATGACTAGTCTCTTCCTCAACATAAGTATCCTTTTTTATGGAAAAGTCATCATGGGAAGTAACATCACCAACTGCTTGCCACAAACCCAGCATCTTACACGGAAAATGACTTGAACTCTTCATGCTACAACTTAGAAAGCTAGTTTCAAATTTGCTTAATTACTAGAGGAAGCCAGAATGGTTCAATTGCTAACATTTGTTTTGTCAACCTGAAGAGAGGTAGTCAAGGAAATAGAAAAAACATGCCATTTTTACAATGAGTATGATTTGTAGGTACTTTGGCAGCCCGCCTGTGACGGAGACATCGATTCAGATTATTCAATCACAAAAGCATTTATTGTGAAATGATGAACTTACCCATGATAATAACTGTTGTTGGATGTTAATAATAGTTAAAAATGTCTGGAGAGAAATGCATGAAGCCTGGGAGGATACAGCCTTCGTAGGGCTCTCTTTAAAAACAAGGACACACATTTCCAAAAACAAACAAGGTTTTAAAGTAACTGCTCATGTAGAATGAGAAAATAAACCATCACAACTCTTGAATTTTAAAAGATCAACTACTGCAAAATCCCCAAAGTAAAAAAGTTAATATTCTTATTAATGAATTTCCAGATAAACTCTATAATTCTTTTTTTTTCTCTTTCAAAGTTTTGATGGCATACACTCTGTACTTTTCCATAGGATGATACTTTTTTTCTAGAGAGAAGAGAAATATAGCACATCTGACTGAAAGTTGTTTTTATTGTTGATGAGATCCATAAAACATGCAGCTTTGCGGCAGAGACATTCCTGCTCTTTGAAGCGCCACTGCAGGTTTCTAGGCTACCAACACAGGAAAATCAAATAAATTTCATATTATGTGATTCCCATAAAAAAAAGAAAAAGAAAAAAAATGTGCACTGTATTGATAAGGCAGTATATGTACAATTACAAAGTACATTCCTGATAGGATAAAAATTCCACTTAATTAGATGTTTTTGAGAATTAAATTACTGGTTTTCATTTCTGATGACTGAAAATGTTTCCCGCAGACTGGCCTCTGGCTCTGCATTTCAAATCTTATTCCTCTCTGGCGCCGACGCCACATACTTCTGAGGCTGGTTATTGTAAGACACAGTCCATTTTACTTGACTACTGGCCCTATGTCTTTATGCTGAGATTTTGGGTGAGTTGGTCCAATGGAAGGAGTATTCTGGGATGGCTGGCAATAAACTGTTGCAGAAAAGACTGTAAGTCACATAAATAAATCCCATTAACTCTACATTGCAAGTAGCCCCATTCATTTCCGCCTCTCTGTAGTGGGGTCTGCATCTCCATCATGCAGTGTTAGCTCTGCTGAGAAAAATAAGACTGAGTTCCAGTGGAAAGAAGAGCCAGTGATTTTAATTGATTGTGGTAAAAGCATCTTTCTATCTACATTTTATAAAAACACGTGACACTGTTGCTGGATCCCTTCCAGGAAATGGCCTTCCCAAGTAGGGGTCTGGAGTTAGAACTTCCTTAGCTGGGCACATCTGCCTCTGCCTGACAGAATCTTATCCTGCAAAGACGTGTGAAGCCAAACAAATAAATGAGCCTGCAAAGGAACAGAAGCAACAATAAAATTACTAGGGAAGAAATATTTGAAATGATAAAACATGCTTTGAAACAAACACGATGTTACAGAAACACCAAGTTATTTTTGTTCTGTAACAACACAGATGTAAATACCCTTTTTGTGTTTGTGCTGAAAACCCTGAGATTCAAGTTACACATCATCTTATTCACAGAGCAGTTTGCTTGTGTGGAAGTTGGCCTGAAGATATGGATTTCCCATTAAATGATATTATCAGAGTGGGAAAAAAAATTCTAAACCACTACAGGCAAGACTGTTTTCAGCTTCATGGCAAGAAATGAGAGAGCAATTCTACTCTCTGGGGTGTTTAATACCTTAGGGCACTGGGATCCAAAAGTATGAGAGTTTGGCAAGAGTTTATGGTCTGAAAGAAAGATGTGGTATATATGTATGCATGTGTGAACAATTCTCTTTTTTTAGATTTGTTAAACAAGAGTTATTCAATTAAAAAAAATGACTTATCTAAGATTTTTAACACCTGAGTGAACTTAATATAAAATTGTCATAACTGTATATAAGCATATCAATACATACTGACAAAGTAGATGGATTCTAGGCAAATATTCAACTTTGGAAAAGTATGGATGAAATGATCAGCCTGTGGAGTTTAGACATTATAATTTGAATACTGAGGAAAAATTAGTAAGGATAGTTAGATAGTATCTATGAATGTTTGAGAAAATGCATTAAATAAAAAATACTATATATAATTCAGTTGAATTCAAAATCCATTCACATTAGTATAGATTAAACATTAATCTGTTAATAAAAGTAAAGGATATTTAGAGAATGCTTAAATTATCTGAAATTAGGTTAATGGTGAAAAAGAGTGTTTTAAAGGGGAAGCAGTGAACAGTTGTCGCCCTTTGTTAATATTTGACTGTGTGAGTGGAGGTTCTTGGGAATGGCAGCTATCAAAAATTAAAAGGGATTAGCCTTAAAGAGGGAGGAGGCAGTGGCACCCCACTCCAGTACTCTTGCCTGGAAAATCCCATGGATGGAGAAGACTGGTAGGCTGCAGTCCCTGGGGTCGCAAAGAGTCACGACCCAGCGATTTCACTTTCACTTTTCACTTGCAAGCATTGGAGAAGGAAATGGCAACCCATTCCAGTGTTCTTGCCTGGAGAATCCCAGGGACGGGGGAGCCTGGTGGGCTGCCATCTATGGGGTCGCACAGAGTTGGACACGACTGAAGTGACTTAGTAGCAGCAGCAGCAGCCTTAAAGAAGTGCAGGAGTTTCAGAATGCCCTTTCAAGCATAAAATCTGTATTTATAGTTATCTTTATAGGAACAAGCTCAAGGTTCTTATGAAATATCTAGAATAGAGATTTTATTTGGAAGTTATATATAAATTTGTATTTAATATAATTTCTATTACTGTATATTTCATTGTTCTTATTAGAGTTATATATTGCAAACATTTAAGGATCTTTTCCTGGAAGCTCCACATAGATAGCCCCATATAGATACTCCTTTCCAGTTTATCTCAGTGAGCAGTACAAAAATTATCCCTTTGTGCATGAGCCTTGAAGGTATAAATGTTGAGGAAGTGTTTCTTGGTGATAGGACCTCAGTTCCTGCTGTATTCTGAGGAATCTCCGTCTGCTTCTTCATCTGTAGAATAAGGATAATGATGGGACTGCTCTCGTTCTGTAGATCCTAGGATGAAATGAATTAAGACACAGAGAGGATTTAGAATAGAACCTGGCACATAACAGCATGAAAATATGAGATTACTGATGTGATTTTATCTTTTATATAAACCTCCTAGCTGAGATTTTGCCTTCCATGTCTGAGAGTTTGGACAATGCAAACTACACGTATATTTAATGGCCTTTCCCAATGCACAGGGAAATTATATTCACTTCTTGCTGAGGGCAATGCCTGTACTGAACTCATTTCATATTCTTTTCAGCAGCAGCAGCACAGTCCTTGGCAGATAGCAATTGCTCAATAAAGAAACATTTGATTTATGAATGACGGGGGAAAAAAAGGGATTGTATTTAAACTAAGAAAAAATATTGCGCCATAGTCAGACAACATCTGCCATACCCTCCTGGATGCCTATTACATTGGTATCCAACTGAGAGCTCCTGCATTTGCTTATTTTCTGGATAGTTGTGCTTCGATGGATGGGTGAGAATGATCAATATATTAAAGTCAGCGTTTGTTCTCCGCAGCGAAAGAAGTTCATCATCACAAGCAGCGTCACTGGGAAAAAGCATGCATTCGTCACCGATTCCGTCAAGACCTGTAGATACTTGCTGGGCCTCTGCTGCGCCCAGCATGGGTTTAATGCTCAGATGAGTTCTCCTGGAGTCACAAGTGGTGAGTAGACACCACGTTCTCAACCTAAAGCTATTTGGGTTTGAAGGCTGGGTGCATCATATTTACTGTTGCGCTCTCACCATTATTTCCCATTCATTTATAATATAGTGGTTTCACCATTCATATTCCCAGAGTGGTCTCTGCGTGTGCATCACCTGGGAGCCAGCTAGGAAGGCAGAATCTCAGGCCCCTAAATCAGAATCTGCACTTGTTAAAGAACCCAGGGGATCTGGATGCAGATGAACCGCAGGCTTGGAATGTGGACGCTGGAGTCCAACAGACTTGGAGCTATGCCAGTTACTAGCTGCGTGAGTTTGAACACTCACTTGCCCTTTCTGGGCCTCGGGGTCCTCAACTGAGCAACTGTCCGTTCGGCAGGTCTGCGCTGTGCCCCCACAGGACAGGCCGTGCTGCTTCTCACTCATCTGGAATGATGTCTGATGTTCAAGGCTCCATGTGACCAGTTATGGCAGCTTCTCTTTTGGGGGGTTTTGTTTGGCACCAGTCGCTCAGTCGTGTCCGACTCTCTGCGACCCCAAAGACTGCAGCATGCCAAGGGGTTTTGTTTGGCACCAGTCAATTCACAGAGGAGCTGCATCATTGGGTCCTGGCATTCTGGGGTTGGGGATCAACCAGGAAACAACATTATTGAGCATTCAGATGCAGAACCAAATACAGAAAATGAAAGTGGCCTATTATTTTCAGCAAAACCAAATAAATATATAAATATGTCTTTGAAGTCACAGAGTAGCATTTCTATGATGTTTCCAGGGAGCTAGAAATAATGAAGGTAAATTATGTCTTACTTGCTATTGCTAAAATAAAGTGTGAGACATCATCAGTATCTATTTTATTACCTGATATCAACGAGCATAAAATATTTATAAAGACTCCACGGGCTTACTAGCAAAACTAGTCCTTTTAAGCCTGTTTTGCTCTTGACACACTGTTTTCTCAAATTGCAAATTCTACCATAATAGGAATTTGGGGAATCTACTGTTTGCATGGCCTCTACTTGCCGTGCTCTTCCAGGCTCAGACAACCAAGATAAGTCTATTCTCCAGGAACAAGTTCCAGGACAGTCCGCTCCTTTCGGTCCTTGCCGGTGAACAAGTTCCAGGACAGTCCGCTCCTTTCGGTCCTTGCCGGTGAACGGCCTGTGTGCTCCCTTCCCCGACGGAGCCGACTGCTCCTGCCTTTGTGCAGGCTCCACCTCCTCACGTGTGGCGTTCACTTTTATTTGGGATCTGTCTGCCTCCACTTTTCAGTGAGCTGGGAGTTCCCAGAGGGTAGGGAGAGGGCCCCTGCCTTTCCTGTTCCAACATGAAACAGGTGTATCAGGTGGGAGATGGTTAATATTCACACAAGTGTTTTGAATGAATGGATGGAAAATTGGCGTGGAAATACAACCATTTAATTAATTGTGCCTCTATTTTGATTTTATGTCTGCTTTTCAGTTTCCAATATCATAAATAATATTGCAGCAAACATCAGTGGAAGAAAACTTTTTTGTATCTTGTATCATTTCTTTAAGCTAGATTTCATTTAAATTTGGGATACAGAGGCAGGGGCATTTTTAGGGCTTCTGCAGTTTTTCTGAGGGCCATTCCCCTGCCCAGTATCATTGTGCCTGTTTCATTGCATCTTTGCTGGAATAGATATTAGCATGTTTATCTTTGTTCATTTATATCACATTTATCCACATTTATAGGGAGAAATGACTTCTTGGTGTTGTTTCCCTTGACATTTCTTTGACTGTTGGGAAGCTGGACGTTTTCCGAGTGTTTCTTAGTCATTCTTCTGTGAATTGTCTCAATAAGCATGTTACTTTACAGTTATATTTGATTCCCTGGGGTGAGAAAAAAAATCTCCGAGCTTCTACAAGTGCATAAATTCAGGATTCAATCAGAGGGCATCTGTCAGCGTCGCAGAGGGGGCCCACAGGCCTTTTCTCGTCCTTTTGGACAGATGGCCACAAGCTTCAGGGGTGCTGTGGCCCTTCACAAACTGGGGCTGTCAGACTCCACAGACCCGCAGTGACCAGCTACCGTCCCGGCCTCGTTCTCTTCCCTGTTTCCTTGTGGCTTCCTCTCTGGTGCACCAGTGCTCTCCATCTTTTGCTGGGGACAGAACTCTGCTGGAAGCTCAGGCCCTTGGTGATCTGACTCCTCTGCTACCTTCTGGAGCCTTCCTCTCTTAGCGCACATCCCCTTCTTTCCGTACCGCCAACCTCTCTACATAGGGTTCTTTGAAATCCACAGCACCTTTCTGAGCTGAGTCCCTGTCATCACTTCCTTTCTCTACAGCATCTCCCTGTGAGTATTAAATATCCACCATAATTAGGGCTAAGGTCACTGTCCCCTTAGACCTTGGCAGTTGGAGGGGGCTGGACATGCTTCAGATGAGTCTCCTGTGCTGTTTTTATCTCCTCGTCCTCAGCACACCCATTTCTGGTGTGGGATATAAAGTCAGCTGAGTGAGTTTTGATCTACCACCTACAAGCCCTGGGGACCTTGAGCAAATTGTCAAGTCTCTCTTAGCCTCACTTTTCCTCATCTATAAAGTGGGTATAATAATATCTAACCCACAGGGTTCTCATGAGGATTAAATGAGACAATACGGATAACTTGCTTACCACTGTGCCTGGCATGTGATAAACACACAGGATGTAGGCTGCTAGTGTGGATATTACTATCATTGCTGCTATATCATATTCAGATTGCATTTAGTCTTCATTTCTTCCTTGCCTGTTGTTCAGTTGCTAAGCCATGTCTGACTCTTGCAATCCCATCTGTCCATGGGACTTTCCAGGCAAGAATACTGGAGTGGGTGCCATTTCCCGTTCCGTCTCCCTTGCCTACTGTACGTGAATGGTGGTACTGAATGCCTCCTAGACACAGAATGTTCCCCCAAAGTATTTTTTAAAAGACTATGTTCTCTGGCAGTCCAGTGATGAAGATTCCTGCAGGCGGTGCAAGTTTGATTCCTGGTCAGGGAATGAAGATCCCACATGCCATGCTGTGAGGTCAAAAAAAAAAAAAGAGCTACCCTTTTCAGTGGGTGCAGTGCTGATAGTGAACCAGGCCCCTTGTGGGTTAGGGGGGTTGTCTACTGGAGGAAATAAACGCTCATGGACAAGCTCTCACTGAAGGCGCCTCACTGTGCTTTGGATAGGAGCGCAGACATACACGTTCACGCACACACCAGGAGCCACACAAGTGCCGCGCGCTGAGCATTCTTTTCTTCTTGGTTGTAACAGGATCGTACCATCTGTTGATAGTCAGAACACAGTCCTCATTTTCTTTTTTCAAATTACAAACTGGGCTTCGTATAAATCCTAGTTAATTTAAGGAATCCATCTATCAAATCCAGTTTCTTATGAATGACATTAAGAGTGATGTGGTGAGAGTCACTCACGTTCCTGGGCTCACGTCAGGGATTTCATCAAAATCATCTGTTACCTCTTTCTGCAAGAAGGGAGGGAGGGCATTGTTAAAACTGGAAGATAACTCATGTGATCTATTCATATTTCAGAAAATCGGATCTTAAATCTTATTAGTAAGGAAACTAAGCTGTGTAGAGATGAAAGATTGCGTTCCACAGGGCAGAGAGTAATCCTGGGAGCTCAGGTAATCTGCTGATCTATTTGTTAATGTTTGGAGAATGGTTTGTAAAGGCAGCAGGTAGAACGGGGGGCGGCAGTTAATTTTACACAAGGCTCTGCTGGTGCCGTGACACCGCCATGAACGGTAGCTCAAAGTCCCGTCAGCTGCCGGGGGGCGGTGCAGGGTCTCCCGTCTCCGCCCACCTGTGTGTCTGAGCTTTCTTTCCCTAGTGAGTGCTAACTAGGCAGACTTGGCGTTCTCAGGGCTCATCGCAGTAGCTCCACGAGCCAGCGCGAGGAAAAATAGGTCCCTCTGTGTGGACAAAGAAAAGGACAGCATCTGGGGCCTGTGACGTGATGCTGCCATAAGAGGGCTGGCACCAGCATCATTCTTGTGGGTATTTACGTTCGTTCATCTGTTTCTGCCACATTTCAGACTCCGATAAGTGTATGCAAATGGCCAGTCTGAGTCTTGCACACCTGCCCCAGTCCAACCAACTCACTTGGATTCAGAGGCTGTCGTGCTCAGAAAACGCGCTGTTCATCCCCGGGCTGGAGGATGCTGCGGGAGGCCTGCTGCGCAGGTCACTGGATAACTTCGCCGTGGACACCAGCAAGGGGTCAGGGGCACGAGGCCTCAGAGGCAGGTGGGTTTGCATGTCTGCTCTCTGGGCCTGAACCACCGCGTACCTGGTGCTCTGGAGCAATCCCTACGTAAAGACCTTGTTTAAAGGAGGTCAGATGTCTCAGAGAAGTATGCACTCATTGGGTAATTATCAATTAACTCCATAGAGATTTCCCGAAGGCTGTCTGTGGGCCAGATCGATGCTAAACACTCTAAGGCAGATATCCCGTGTCCCCCTACTATGTTGCTCTATTTTTTGGTGGAGAAAGAGCCAGGTGATGATATGATATTGATGAGGACAAAATAAACAAGTGGTACTAGCCTTTTCGGGTTTGTCATGAACCAGGTACTGTTCTAAACACTGTACCCATCAAAGACTTTAGCCTTCACAACCCTACAAAGTAGTTTCTCCCATTTTGAGACTTGAACACACACAACTGGCCCTGGAATCTGCACTCTTAACCGCTACACTGCTGCTTTCTTTGTTGATGAATCACTTGTAATTTAATTTGCAAGGCAAAATAATGAGCTTATCAACATAACTCTACATTATAACACAATGATCCATAAATTTTAAAATGGCCTATAAGTTGGATTGGACTAACATGGTAAGTTCTATAAATAGCACAGATTCACAGGAAGCATGTGATGTTATAGGAGCAATGAAGATGTTAGAGGAGCTGTTCTTTGGGATGAGTTATACATCTGTTCCAGCAAGAGGAAACGGTGGTTGATTTGGATTGTGATGCATATATTATATCTTAAAACAATTCATAGAAAATTATGGCTCCCAATCTGTTGATGCAAATATGCATCACCATATACTGCAAACCCAATCAATAATGATGAAGCACAACTGTCTATTACTGTGTAACAAGCAACTCCAAAGCACAGTGGCTTAAAATAACAAGCATTTTGTTACTCTGTTTTACACTTTTCTGGGTTACAAATTTAGGGCAGGGCGTGGCTGGCTGGTTCTTCTCCTCTTGATGGTACTCATCTGGACTGCTCTGAAGCCCCCAAGACTGAGTTATTTACGTGCCCAGCCGGCTGGTGAGGATGACTGGGATGGTGAGCTCAGCTCACTTGATTGATTAAAAGCTCAGAGAAGCCATGACTGACTCGAGGCCATCTTGAGAATGCTGAGTGGACATGCCCATGAGGAGACTGGCAACACGGCGTGGCAGCCAGCCTTCTCAACCGGAAGCTGAATCAGAGCCCTCAGCAATCTCCTCTACTTTTAGTTTATGAAAGCCGGATTCTCACAGCCCCTAATGACTCGCGCCAGCCAGTCAGTCAGTTCAGTCGCTCAGTCGTGGCGCTTTGCGACCCCATGAATCGCAGCACGCCAGGCCTGCCTGTCCATCACCAACTCCCGGAATCCACTCAAACTCATGTCCATTGAGTCGGTAACGCCATTCAACCATCTCACCCTCTGTCGTCCCCTTCTCCTCCCACCCTCAATCTTTCCCAGCATCAGGGTCTTTTCAAATGAGTCAGCTCTTCGCATGAGGTGGCCAAAATATTGGAGTTTCAGCTTCAAAATCAGTCCTTCCAATGAACACCCAGGACTGATCTCCTTTAGGATGGACTGGTTGGATCTCCTTGCAGTCCAAGGGACTCTCAAGAGTCTTCTCCAACACTACAGTTCAAAAGCATCAATTCTTCGGCACTCAGCTTTCTTTATAATCCAACTCTTACATCCATACATGACTACTGGAAAAAACATAGCCTCAATTAGATGGACCTTTGTTGACAAAGTAATGTCTCTGCTTTTTAATATGCTGTCTAGGTTGGTCATAAATTTCCTTCCAAGGAGTAAGCGTCTTTTAATTTCATGGCTGCAATCACCATTTGCAATGATTTTGATACAGCCACTGTTTCTACTGTTTCCCCATCTATTTGCCATGAAGTGATGGGACCGGATGCCATGATCTTTGTTTTCTGAATGTTGAGTTTAAGCCTATTTTTTCACTCTCCTCTTTCACTTTCATCAAGAGGCTCTTTAGTTTTTTTTCACTTTCTGCCATAAGGATGGTGTCATCTGCATATCTGAGGTTATTGATATTTCTCCTGGCAATCTTGATTCCAGCTTGTGCTTCTCCCAGCCCAGTGTTTCTCATGATATACTCTGCATATAAGTTAAATAAGCAGGGTGACAATATACAGCCTTGATGTACTCCTTTTCCTATTTGGAACCAGTCTGTTGTTCCATGTCGAGTTCCAACTGTTGCTTCCTGACCTGCATACAGGTTTCTCAAGAGGCAGGTCAGGTGGTCTGGTATTCCCATCTCTTTCAGAATTTTCCACAGTTTATTGTGATCCACACAGTCAAAGGCTTTGGCATAGTCAATANCTGGAAGATAACTCATGTGATCTATTCATATTTCAGAAAATCGGATCTTAAATCTTATTAGTAAGGAAACTAAGCTGTGTAGAGATGAAAGATTGCGTTCCACAGGGCAGAGAGTAATCCTGGGAGCTCAGGTAATCTGCTGATCTATTTGTTAATGTTTGGAGAATGGTTTGTAAAGGCAGCAGGTAGAACGGGGGGCGGCAGTTAATTTTACACAAGGCTCTGCTGGTGCCGTGACACCGCCATGAACGGTAGCTCAAAGTCCCGTCAGCTGCCGGGGGGCGGTGCAGGGTCTCCCGTCTCCGCCCACCTGTGTGTCTGAGCTTTCTTTCCCTAGTGAGTGCTAACTAGGCAGACTTGGCGTTCTCAGGGCTCATCGCAGTAGCTCCACGAGCCAGCGCGAGGAAAAATAGGTCCCTCTGTGTGGACAAAGAAAAGGACAGCATCTGGGGCCTGTGACGTGATGCTGCCATAAGAGGGCTGGCACCAGCATCATTCTTGTGGGTATTTACGTTCGTTCATCTGTTTCTGCCACATTTCAGACTCCGATAAGTGTATGCAAATGGCCAGTCTGAGTCTTGCACACCTGCCCCAGTCCAACCAACTCACTTGGATTCAGAGGCTGTCGTGCTCAGAAAACGCGCTGTTCATCCCCGGGCTGGAGGATGCTGCGGGAGGCCTGCTGCGCAGGTCACTGGATAACTTCGCCGTGGACACCAGCAAGGGGTCAGGGGCACGAGGCCTCAGAGGCAGGTGGGTTTGCATGTCTGCTCTCTGGGCCTGAACCACCGCGTACCTGGTGCTCTGGAGCAATCCCTACGTAAAGACCTTGTTTAAAGGAGGTCAGATGTCTCAGAGAAGTATGCACTCATTGGGTAATTATCAATTAACTCCATAGAGATTTCCCGAAGGCTGTCTGTGGGCCAGATCGATGCTAAACACTCTAAGGCAGATATCCCGTGTCCCCCTACTATGTTGCTCTATTTTTTGGTGGAGAAAGAGCCAGGTGATGATATGATATTGATGAGGACAAAATAAACAAGTGGTACTAGCCTTTTCGGGTTTGTCATGAACCAGGTACTGTTCTAAACACTGTACCCATCAAAGACTTTAGCCTTCACAACCCTACAAAGTAGTTTCTCCCATTTTGAGACTTGAACACACACAACTGGCCCTGGAATCTGCACTCTTAACCGCTACACTGCTGCTTTCTTTGTTGATGAATCACTTGTAATTTAATTTGCAAGGCAAAATAATGAGCTTATCAACATAACTCTACATTATAACACAATGATCCATAAATTTTAAAATGGCCTATAAGTTGGATTGGACTAACATGGTAAGTTCTATAAATAGCACAGATTCACAGGAAGCATGTGATGTTATAGGAGCAATGAAGATGTTAGAGGAGCTGTTCTTTGGGATGAGTTATACATCTGTTCCAGCAAGAGGAAACGGTGGTTGATTTGGATTGTGATGCATATATTATATCTTAAAACAATTCATAGAAAATTATGGCTCCCAATCTGTTGATGCAAATATGCATCACCATATACTGCAAACCCAATCAATAATGATGAAGCACAACTGTCTATTACTGTGTAACAAGCAACTCCAAAGCACAGTGGCTTAAAATAACAAGCATTTTGTTACTCTGTTTTACACTTTTCTGGGTTACAAATTTAGGGCAGGGCGTGGCTGGCTGGTTCTTCTCCTCTTGATGGTACTCATCTGGACTGCTCTGAAGCCCCCAAGACTGAGTTATTTACGTGCCCAGCCGGCTGGTGAGGATGACTGGGATGGTGAGCTCAGCTCACTTGATTGATTAAAAGCTCAGAGAAGCCATGACTGACTCGAGGCCATCTTGAGAATGCTGAGTGGACATGCCCATGAGGAGACTGGCAACACGGCGTGGCAGCCAGCCTTCTCAACCGGAAGCTGAATCAGAGCCCTCAGCAATCTCCTCTACTTTTAGTTTATGAAAGCCGGATTCTCACAGCCCCTAATGACTCGCGCCAGCCAGTCAGTCAGTTCAGTCGCTCAGTCGTGGCGCTTTGCGACCCCATGAATCGCAGCACGCCAGGCCTGCCTGTCCATCACCAACTCCCGGAATCCACTCAAACTCATGTCCATTGAGTCGGTAACGCCATTCAACCATCTCACCCTCTGTCGTCCCCTTCTCCTCCCACCCTCAATCTTTCCCAGCATCAGGGTCTTTTCAAATGAGTCAGCTCTTCGCATGAGGTGGCCAAAATATTGGAGTTTCAGCTTCAAAATCAGTCCTTCCAATGAACACCCAGGACTGATCTCCTTTAGGATGGACTGGTTGGATCTCCTTGCAGTCCAAGGGACTCTCAAGAGTCTTCTCCAACACTACAGTTCAAAAGCATCAATTCTTCGGCACTCAGCTTTCTTTATAATCCAACTCTTACATCCATACATGACTACTGGAAAAAACATAGCCTCAATTAGATGGACCTTTGTTGACAAAGTAATGTCTCTGCTTTTTAATATGCTGTCTAGGTTGGTCATAAATTTCCTTCCAAGGAGTAAGCGTCTTTTAATTTCATGGCTGCAATCACCATTTGCAATGATTTTGATACAGCCACTGTTTCTACTGTTTCCCCATCTATTTGCCATGAAGTGATGGGACCGGATGCCATGATCTTTGTTTTCTGAATGTTGAGTTTAAGCCTATTTTTTCACTCTCCTCTTTCACTTTCATCAAGAGGCTCTTTAGTTTTTTTTCACTTTCTGCCATAAGGATGGTGTCATCTGCATATCTGAGGTTATTGATATTTCTCCTGGCAATCTTGATTCCAGCTTGTGCTTCTCCCAGCCCAGTGTTTCTCATGATATACTCTGCATATAAGTTAAATAAGCAGGGTGACAATATACAGCCTTGATGTACTCCTTTTCCTATTTGGAACCAGTCTGTTGTTCCATGTCGAGTTCCAACTGTTGCTTCCTGACCTGCATACAGGTTTCTCAAGAGGCAGGTCAGGTGGTCTGGTATTCCCATCTCTTTCATCAGAGGTTACTGATAACTTTCCACAAAAAGGGAATAACCAGATAAACCTTTGACGGCATCTATGGATCTGCTGGAGAAGGCAATGGCACCCCACTCCAGTACTCTGGCCTGGAAAATCCCATGGATGGAGAAGACTGGTAGGCTGAGGTCCCTGGGTCGTGAAGAGTTGGAGACGACTGAGCGACTTCACTTTCACTTTTCACTTTCATGCATTGGAGAAGGAAATGGCAACCCACTCCAGTATTGGTGCCTGGAGAACCTTCAGGGACGGGGGAGCCTGGTGGGCTGCCATCTTTGGGGTCGCATAGAGTCGGACATGACTGAAGCAACTCAGCAGCAGCAGCAGCAGCAGCAGCATGGATCTGCTGACTGATAGAGCTTGGGACTACCACACATACTCTGAATGGAGGGAAGTTGCCTCCCAGGGGCCTTTTGTCTAAACTTATTGTCTTTCCCCACAGCCCCTGCCTTGGCCGAGAGCAGGTGGAGCGCCTCTGCTTGATTCAGAAGCCAACAACTTGTGACCCTCTCTCCGGGCAGCCTGCTCAGAGCACGCACACAGGTACAGGCCAGCCATCGGCCGAGCAGGGGTGAAGGAAGCCTTGCACGTTACGCTTGCTTTCAGCCTTTGGCCGTCACTTCATTTTGCTTGCCCAGTAATGTTCACAGTCTTTTTGCTTTCCCATGAATCTCAAAACTCCTTATGGTGGAGAAGAGCCCTTGTTGTCCACTCATGGCTTGCGCTGGGCACATCGATCTGAAGTGTGTGAGCACTGGCCAAGATTCTGAGCACTCTGGCCCAGGGTGAGGGATACCTGCCATGGAGAGGCCTGGTTAGAAAAATGCTTCATCCAGTTTTGTTACAACTCTTCATGCAGAATATCATCTTCCACTACTTACCAGGAGGGGATTCCCTGGTGGCTCAGATGGTAAAGAATTTGCCCACAGTGCGGGGGACCTGGGTTCAATCCCTGGAAAATTCCCTGGAGAAGGAAATGGCAACCCACTCCAGTATTCTTAGCTGGAAAAGTCCATGGACAGAGGAGTCTGGTGGGCTACAATTCATGGGGTTGCAAAGAGTCAAACATGACTGAGCAACTAACACTTTCACTTTCTCTTACCAGAAAACATATACAGGGCAGGCAGTCTCCCCCTTTTGTCATATATCCTCTAGGAAGGTCCCCAGTGGGACATAAAGATTCCTGAGTTAGAGGAGATATTTATGTTGGATGAGCATTAAGCCTGGGGGCTGGATCTGGAATACCACCCGGTGGCTCTTTACGTGACCTGTGTGCCAGGCCCATTATGGTGCCCTGTGGCAGGGAGTGATGTGGAAATCCTTGAGGGCGGGTTACCGTTTGGGGATTTTTCCATGTGCTCTGTGGTCAGCATTGGAATGCCCCTTAAGGCTCTGTCTTGAGTCCCCTGCAAGACCCAAGCTGGGGGAAAACTTGCAGGGTGCCTCCGCTGGACTTTGAGGCCACATCACCCCTGGTGGTGAGGGGCCAGCAAGAGGAAGGCTTTGCTGTCTCATCTCTGTGCTCCAACTTTAGTTTTAGCCTTCATTGTCAGCAAGGTTGTACAGGCTCAGCTGCTCAGCTGTTTCCAACTCTGTGTGACCCCATGGACTGTAGTCTTCCAGGCTCCACTGTTCATGGGATTATCCAGACAAAAATACTGGAGTGGGTCACCATTTTCTCCTGCAGGGGATCTTCTAGGCCCAGGGATCAAACCTATGTCTCCTGCATCGGCAGGCAAATTCTTTACCATTGTACTTCCTGGGAAGCCCTGTCACCAAAGTCATCTCTGCTCACATTCTGTCTCATCCTAAGACCAGTGCAGAAAAAGAATAGCTGTAATAAGTCATGCAGAACAGCACATGGCCCACCCTGCCTTGCCTCTGCTTTTGATGAGCCACCGCTGATCCAGTGGCTCATCTGTGTGTGTTCAGTGATCCACGCCCAGCATTAGGCATGCACACATGCATATGTGTGTGAAATGCTGTTCACACCCTTTGCATTACATCTCAGGTCATTTTGGGCAAAAGCACAGTGTGGGGCTTTGTTTCCATATCCAGGATCACAAAATAACAGGAGAAGGAGCTTTATAGCTGAACCAGATGGAGAAATTGTGCATGTGACTCTGAGCCGGGACCCACACCGTGGTTTTGGTAAGAGGGCCCCCAGTAAAGGAGTCCCAGTCTCTCCCTCTCTGGGCAGAAAGGAGGTGTGTATCATCTTCCCTTTAGAGTTTCCTACTCCTTTTTCCTGCATGTCCTCTTCCAATTTGCCTTTTTTCAGTGATCACTTCTTTTTCTTCCCTTTAAATATCTCTAATGAGTAATGGGACTTTGGGGACAAACGTTTCTTCTTAGATCCTATAAGATTTTGGAGTGCATATCTTGAAAATCTAAGAACAAGGTAGAAAAACAATTTTTCACCTAACACCATTACTTAGTATATTGAAATTCTTAGCGATGGAGAAGAATAGACAATATTTTTCACCTCTTACAATTTACCACATTTGAAGACACCTAAGAACCTTTTTATAACCTTACAAGAAATAAGTCACTGAGAGAAATGACGTGATTAAAAACCATCTTTTCTTATCTCTGATTATGTACTGGAGCAAAATCCATGTACATTGATGGGCTTTAGCTGTGCTTCTGAAAGGGAGACCATCTACTTTTCTCCATGTGTCACGGCAGAGTAGAAAGAGCCGTTTGAAGATCAGAGGGCCTAGGTACATATATCAGCTTCATAACCTCAAGTAACTAACCTAACCTCTCTGAGCTGCAAAATCATTATCATCTTCTTTAATATAATTGGACTATAGGTTTTGTGATTAATGAGGGGGAAGATGTAGGCAAAGTCGATCCTGGCATCTTTATATCTTCTATTATACCTGGGGGACCAGCTGAAAAAGCCAAAAAGATCAAACCAGGTATGTATTTTTAAATTGTCAGAGATGCTGATTTAAGGAGTTGCTCTTTTTCATTTTCTTGATGGGATGATTGAGATGTCTTATTCTTCCAGGAGGGCAGATACTAGCCCTGAATCACATCAGTCTGGAGGGCTTCACATTCGATATGGCTGTTAGAATGATTCAGAATTCTCCTGACACCATAGAATTAATCATTTCTCAGTCAAAAGGTATGTCTTCACCTGCTTTCAGAAGCTGGAGAGTCTTGATTCTCAGGAGTGCATCTTTCCCCTTCCGGGGCTGAGAGTTTACGTCATGGAGGTCTTGTTTGGTATTTCTCCCCTGGTAATGGCTTTGGCACAAATCAGTAAACTCCACAGTTTCAGGGCCAGCACAGGGGGAGCCTGGAGGGCTGCCATGGGGTCACTAAGAGTCGGACCCGGCTGAACGACTTCACTTTCGCTTTTCACTTTCATGCATTGGAGAAGGAAATGGCAACCCACTCCAGTGTTCTTACCTGGAGAATCCCAGGGATGGGGGAGCCTGGTGGGCTGCCGTCTATGGGGTCGCACAGAGTCGGGCACGACTGAAGCGTCTTAGCAGCAGCAGCACAGGGTCTATCATTGCTTGTCCTGCTGAGTGGGAGAAGCCTGCCTTAGTTCTTTTATCAGATGCAGCCGTGGTGGGTTTTGCTGCCACCCTCCTTGCATGACAGGGAGGATCTGCTTTGCATCACCCAAGTCCTTATTGAAAGTGGCTGCTGCAGGGTTTCTGCATAGTTAGGGGCATAGGTGTGGCAATCAGAAGGGAAGGAGATGGGGGGGCGCTATTCACATAACAAGCTTTCTGTTCTGACTTTGTCAAGGCTCAGCATGTTACAGATCAATCAAGAGAGTACAGGTTTGTTTTTCGTTTTTGAAGATGTTTTTATTCATCCCTTAGATAATTATATAACAATTATGTACTATCAAAAACCAATATTACTACGTTTATCTGGGGCAGATTTAGTGGGAGCTTGATGGAAGTAATGGGGCGATATTAACATCTCTTTCCCTCCCAGTTACCTAGACCCTCCACTGCTTTTTGGTTGGATGATCCTGCAGTTTGCCAGCAGACTGCCTACAAAGCAAGGCTCACACTCAGGGAGCTTTGTACAATTCCCTCTCATGTACAGCAATGCTTCGACTACACACCAGCCAGCAATTCTGGGTCCTAAATGTCGTTGCCTCCGTTGCCTCGCCCGCTGAAAAATCTCTCTCATTCTTGCGTGTGTGCATGCCATCACCCGATGGCTTTCCCGGGTGCCGCAGCTCCCCCTGGTCCAGAAGCTGCGGGGAGTGGGAGAGGGGGCAACGCTGGGGCCTCAGGCTGGTGCCTTTCACCCGGGGCTTAGAGCTGACCCAGGCGCCTGCCCAGCCCTTCCAAAACACCAGCCGCAGCTCACTGCTTCAGCGGCTTCTGTGCATTGTCGCGGTCCTTCTCGCATTGTTTTAGCTCTCCTTGGTTTCCCTCTACACCTTCCACAGGAAGGACAGAGAGAAATCACACCATCCTTTTCTTAAATCGAGAAACATAATGCAGTTGACCTGGAGTCATTTCTGTCAAGGGTGCCTGCTAGGATTGGGGGGTGACCAAAAGTGGCACCCCAAATCTGTGAGGCTCAAAATCACAGTCTCATATTAGAATTTTAGGTGATAGAGGACCCACAGTGCCTCTGAACTACATGTACTCTCATCCTGGGAACCTGTCACCTGTTAGTAACTCTGCCTGGTCACAGCTGGAGTTCCTCGACACAGCTGCTACCTTTGCTGGAGGAAGATGTTTTCACAGAGACTCCAGCTGGTCACTGTGGGCAGAGGCTTGATCGCCAGGAGTTTCTATCTGGTTGGGGTGCTACTGGGGGAGGTGCTCTAGATTGGAGGTCAAGAACCAGACAGATATCATTCCCGCAGGAGCAGTCAACACCATCTACAATAAAATGAGTTTTAATTACCCGTAGAAGGTCTCCTAGCTTGTATTTCCATTATGCAGGACATACGTTGCACAGCTTGACATTTTAATGCAATCATAAGTCCTATCCTCATCTCTTGTCAAAGGTACAGAAGAAAATGAACAGATGCTTCCAACATTGCCAGAGGACAATGACGGTAGAGTCTGAATAAAACGGCCCGAAATAAGGCATTACTGAATGGTGGCTCCACCACTCTCTACTGAACACCTTTAGGATTGAACAACTTCTAATCTAATTCATTAAATTAAATTCATTCGTTGGATATGGGCACTTTCTTGGGTGGTAATGAGTCTGTATCAAAAGTCTTAAACTTACTTGTGTGTCTATATATCCAGGTTTAAAGAAAATCTGACTGTGTTCCTTCCTCCTATATACTGGGATCTAGTTGAATCACTGACACTAACATATGAATAGTAAATACATGTATCCAGGCTCTTAGTACCAAGCACTAAGCTATAATCTCTCTCTCCCTCTCTCTCTCCATGTAGAAACATCTTTCTCTGTATATAATCGCTAAGCCAACCCTGTGAAGTAGTTGATATTATTTCTATTTTAGATATAAGGAAGTTGAGGTCCAGAACTGTGAATTACCATGCCCAGGGTTTTACCTTTTGATTCTTCTTCAGATTCTTTCCTCTGCTTCATGTCAGCTCAAGGGTAAGACATGGGGTAAAAGGGAATCAGTGGCCCAGTCTTCACCCGAAAGGAGTCCACCGTCAGTTAGTACAAAGCTGCTCCCAGTGACTGGACACTTTGGTCTCTGGATCATAGGGTGATTACAGGTGCAGTCAGCAGGGACCCTGGAAGAGGCCAGCTTTAACAGTGCCGCCGCATGCTGGTTATGGGGTCTTGGGCAAGATTTAACGCTTTTCACTTTGCTTTCTTATGTTTGAAGTGGGGTCACACCTTCCTGGCGGGCATGTAAAACAGATGGAAAGATACATATATACGCGTGTGTTTGGTGCTCATCGCATGACAAGAGCTTAGTAAGGGGGAACTGCCGTTATAACTGTCCATTGCTCCTGCGTTTTCATAATCGGGTCACACGAGCTCTATTTAAGCTTCTAGAGGACATCCAGAATTCTTCCTTCTTCTGCTCTAAATGCATCATCTTTCTTGAGGTGCTAAACTCACACGGCTCCCAGCTGCTGTGAAAGACCTCTCCATCACTGGAGGAAAACCCGATGCTCCAGGTAGAAATGCCACCGAGACACCGGCCTTTTCCAGGCTGTCAGCTTCCTCTTGGCTTGTTTTTCTAGGTGTTGGCGGCAATACCTCAAGCGAGGAGAAGAACAGCACAGCCAATTCAGGGGCATTCTCTACAGACAGCCTGAGCAACGGGCCCCAGGGAAGTTTCTCATCACACACACAGGGCCGGGAGAGAAATATCGAAGAACTGGAAATGGCTCAGACTCAGAGCGTAATGCCCAGGCTGTCTGCGCTGCCATTCAAGGTGATCGTCCTCTTGCCTCACTCTAGAACCCGGAGTAAAGAGATCAGTGGAGCCCAACAGCCTTGGCTCAAGGGTCTTCTTTGTTCTCTATTCGCCACGTCAGGCAGATAGCTAACACACCGAGGAGGGAGAGACCAGGGCCGGCTCTGGGGGCAGGGAGCTGGCTGCTTCAGCTCCCGGGCGGCCGCCCGCCAGCTGTGTCTCGCAGATGGGCAGGTCT
This sequence comes from Neotragus pygmaeus, assembly GCA_006410875.1. Lineage (NCBI taxonomy): Eukaryota > Metazoa > Chordata > Mammalia > Artiodactyla > Bovidae > Neotragus > Neotragus pygmaeus. The sequence continues at coordinate 1,586,797 of SJYV01002568.1, forward strand.
CCTTGCCCCGCAGGCCTTTTTCCCTTTTGCTCTGGGCCCCCTGGAGTGGTGTCAGCTGCATGCCTTCTGGCTCACTCCGCCTCAAAGCCCTGTGTCTAGGATGAAACTCTGTTCTTTCTCTCACACACCGCGACCCCTGTTGTGTGGGTTTTCCACGTCAAGCGATTCTGACACTAATGGGCTGGAATCAGCACCCGGCCCCACAGGTGAAGGACTGGCTCCTTCAAACGGCTCCACTTCAGACCACAATCAAGGCGTTGGTTCCCAGGTTACCCACACTCCTGTCTGACTTGGCTGCAAACTGGAGTTCTCTGTAACCACTTCCTTGGGTTTGTTAATTTCCTAGAACAACTCGCAGAACCCAGGAAAACAGTTTCATTCAGAAACAGTTCAGTTTCAAATGGAAATCAGCCATTGCTGATTTTAATGGGAGTGGGCACATAAAGAGATGCACAGGGTGGAGTCTGGAAGGGTCCTGAGAGCGCAATCTTCTCTCTCTGGAGTGCGGGTGTGCCATACTTCTTGCGTAGATGGGTTTATCAACACAGCAACCATGAATCCCATACTTTTAAAATGTTTATGGAGGCTTCAGCACACAGACATGATGGATCATTAGCTCAACCTCCAGCTCCTCTTGCCTCCCCAGAAGACGGGGAGTTGGGTGGAGTGGAAAGTTCCAAGCTTCTAATCATGGTTTGATTTTCTGGTCACTAGTCTCCATCCTGAAACTGTACAGGAAGCCAGAATCTGCTCTTTAGAACCAAAGACATTCCCCTCACCCAGAAAATTCCAAGGGATTTGAGAGCTCTGTGTCAGGAATGAAAGTCAAAGACCAAATATCAGTACCAGAGATTTTTTTAGCTTACTTCAGCCTTTTTATTTCCTATGTGCTAATTGTATTTTCTGACAAGGCAGACCAAGAAGAAGCTATGTCAAGGAGGCAGATAGGACAAAAGGCTGGGAGTATGTGGCCCCATCTTCTTGGCACAATTCATTGAAAGATCCTTCCCCATTAGAAGCAGTTCAGTATGAGCAGGTGTGTCTTATCACTGCCATCTCCCCAACTTTTACAGTACCTGGCATACAGTGGGTGCTCAATTAAGCTTGCCTGATTGGAAGGATGGCTCAACATATGCGTGTCACAACACTGAGCAGAATGCCTGGGATGAGGTGGATAATTTTCTCTTGTGTCCTTCCCTCATGCATCCACTCACTGAGACCCATGCAGCTGCTCTCGCTCAAGATGGCTGAAGAGCCTCCTGAGGTTTTCTTCTGCTGGGGAAGCTGCTATGTGTTTGGTATCCAGCATGCCCTCACTTGAATGGTGTTGTGTGTAGGAAGTGTCTGAATGACTTCAGTTCTCATAAAAATATTTGCATCTCAAGTAGAAACAGAAGGGAATATACTGAGTCCTTGTTAGGTGTCAGGCATCGTTCATACTCAATGTTAGAAGGAAATCGCTCATTCCAGGTCTGTGGATTGGGAAACAAGGCTGGAGAGACCAGGAGACAAGTCCAAGTTTCATACAAGGAATCCTCTGTTGGCCCAACCCTGAAACTTATGATTTTTTTAGTGTGTAACTTCTTTTCTCTAGCTCCTGAGAGCGAGGGAGAGCTAGGAGATGCCATCTGCTTAGGCAGGGCCCATGCCTTCACACCTTCTCTCTTTCTGTTTGTTTGTGGCAGGGTGCTGGTTCTTCCTATTCTCCATCACCGTCAGAAAACACTGCCAGAGAAATTTACTTCGTGGAGCTTGTTAAAGAAGATGGGACGCTTGGATTCAGTGTGACTGTAAGAATTTCTAAGAGAGTTTGAAAAGTAAATAGTTGAAAGATGTTCATCTGGGGCCTTGGGGGGCATTGCACTCATATGCCAATCTCGAATAACCCAGTGCCCATTGGGTATAAGCAGCACACCGGAAGTGATGAACCAAGAAAATCTGTGGGAGCCTCAGTGAGGAATAGGAGTTGAAGGTGAAGTCGGGGGACTAATGACAAACTTGGGATGAGCAGACACTCCAAGGAGCATGGTTGGAATTAAGGTCACACCGGACAATAAGGAAGCGTGGCGGGGTGGGGATTCAGGGACACAAGCCAAAGATGAGTGGGGTTGTCCCAGTCATCCACAGCAGGGGCACAGTGGGGCCTCCTGCTCCCAGGNCCATTCATCTGCTGATGGACCTCTAGGTTGTTTCCATGTCCTGGCTATTATAAACAGTGCTGCGATAAACATTGGGGTACATGTGTCTCTTTCTATTCTGGTTTCCTTGGTGTGTATGCCCAGCAGTGGGATTGCTGGGTCATAACTGTCCATTCTAAAGGAGATCAGTCCTGAGTGTTCTTTGGAAGGACTGATACTAAAGCTGAAACTCCAATACTTTGGACACCTCATGAGAACAGTTGACTCATTGGAAAAGACTCTGATGTTGGGAGGGATTGGGGTCAGGAGGAGAAGGGGATGACAGAGGATGAGATGGCTGGATGGCATCACCGACTCGATGGACGTGAGTTTGAGTGAACTCCAGAGTTGGTGATGGACAGGGAGGCCTGGCGTGCTGTAATTCATGGGGTCGCAAAGAGTCGGCTAAGCAACTGAACTGAACTGAACTGATACATTGTATCTTTACGTCTAACTTTGTTGGCTATCTATAATTACCCTGTTCAATATGGTAGCCACTTGCCCGGGCGGCTATTGAACACTTGAGGTGTAGCCAATTCAAATTGATAAAATACATACACAAGTTTTAAAGATTTAGTTCATAAGAAAAATGTAAAATACCTCATTAATAATTTTGTTCACATTGATTGCCTGTTGAAAAGGTAACATTTTAGATATGTTGGGTTAAACTTTGAAATTGCATGTGTAGTTTGCATACGCAGCTCACATCTTTCTATTGGACGGCATTGACTCATAAAATGTACAATAAACTCTGTATAAAAGTGAACAAAGTGAAATCTTTGAACATAAAACAGAAATAACTCATCTATTTGACAATTTTCATTTTGAGGCTGGCAAATTTCATCTGTAATTTACTAAAGGATGGATCTCATTCACATCCCATGATACAGGCCCCAAGTTTGAAGTCAAGCTAAAAAAGAATGCCAGTGGTTTGGGATTCAGTTTTGTGCAGATGGAGAGCGAGCAATGCGGCCACCTCAAGAATGATCTCGTGATGATTAAGCGGCTTTTCCCTGGGCAGCCGGCGGAGGAGAACGGGGCCATCGCAGTTGGTGACCTTATCCTGGCTGTGAATGGAAGGTCCACGGAAGGCCTGGACTTCCAGGTGGGAGGACGTGAGGGGTGCAGTCCTGTTTGTGGACTAAGGTTTGTGGGCTGAGGACGTTCCTTTCAGGGCACCCACCCTCAGTGAGGAATACTCTGGGCTCCTGGAAATCACACCTGAAGTCTGAGCTTGAATCACATAGAAAGAAACTGGCAGAACACCCTCATATTAAAATTTTCATCTCAAGTCTTAAGTATCTGACCTTGAGTAAGCCTTGTTTCGAGTTAGGTTTGTAATGAAACTCAAGATAAAACTCTGACTTCTGTGCTAAAGGTCTCCTAATACTCACTCCCAGAGGTGGGCATGAGTTTCAGTGGGCCACTGTAGGTTCTTTTCTCCTCTCTTCCCCATTTCTCTATTAGATTTACAGCGTTGACATGGGGAGTTGTGTAGGTTGTTTTGTTTATGATGAAAAACGTAATAAAAAAGAAAGTGAAAAGTGGACACTAAAGGAGAAGAGGGCAGCAGAGGATGAGCTAGTCAGATGGCATCAATGGATACGAATCTGAGTGAACTCCAGGACATAGTGAAGGACAAAGAAGCCTGACGTGCTGCAGTCATGGGGTCACAAACAGTTGGACATGACTTAGTGACTGGACAACAACAATGATGTTTATGGCATAGCATCTCAGTGAAATGTTTCACGTATCTGTCAAGGTCCTGGCAGAAACTGGACCATGTGAGAAAGCTTAATAAAGGTGTGGAGGTTGTTGGGAAACTCCAGGGAAAGTGTAGAGCCCTGAGACTGAGAGCAGTGGATGCAGCTATCGAGCCTCTCCCCCAAGTCCAGAGGGGATGGGCAGAAGCAGTTACGAAGCGCAGAAACCGAGTGAGCTGGGTGAAGGAGACTCGCTTACATCAGCTATGAAATTAGCTGAGCGATATCATGATTCCGCGATAACCACAAGGGCAGGAAAGCCAACCTGGACGCCCCCCTCTTCCTCGGGTCTGAGCCCTGCTCACCCACTCGTTGGCTGAACCCAGCAGAAAGCTTCTCTGTAGCCCACGATGCAGGTCCACCTCTAGGGCACCGAGCAAGGTGCATGAAGGAGGGATGGGGAAGGATGGAGAATCCTCGGAACAAGATTAGAGGGGGGCTGTCTCCATCCATCCTGCGCCCTGTATCTGATCCAGGAACTGTTCTCTGAGCACTGCTGCGGGGCCAGCAATAGTATGAGGAACTGGAGACACACAGACGGACAGTTTGTAGGGTCTCAGAACTCGTGGGGCTGGTGGGATAGACAAGAACAACACTCACTGCGGGAAACAGGTGAGAGAGAAAAGCCCCCGCTCCGCTGCTTGCATGAGGGAGCTGGGAAGGAGCCCGTCCTGTGGCTGTCCATTGTAGCTGGGGGCGCTGAGTAGGATCCAGATCAGTGGTTCCCAGGTCGGGGTGAAATTGCCTCTTGGAACATTTGGTGAAGCCCAGAGACACTGTGGTTGTCACAGCTAATGGTGTCTAATGGGTAGAGACCAGAGATGTTGCTCAACATCCTGCAATGCACAGCACAGCTCTGACAACAAAGTTATCAGCCTAAAGTGCCAGTAGAGCTGAGATGTTGAGACGTCTGGTCAGGTTAGGTAATAAGAGCTCCTCAGGCAACCTCGTGCCTGGGGCTTTGAGAGGATGGCTTGGAGCAAGAGGTTCACTGTGGTGGGAGCTACAGATGTGAGGGCAGAGAGGAGAAAGTGGGAGAAAGGCAGCAGGTGAGACCAGGTCCTGGGTGCCGTGCTTATGCTGAGGGGGAGGTGAGCCAGAGAAGGGGTTCGGCAGAAGAAGGACCTGATGAGATCTGCGTTTTGGAACGGTTGCACGTTAGCCATGTGGAGGAAGGGAGGTGGGTGAGGGTGGAGGAGCCAGGGAGCAGAGAGGAGGTCACTGCAGTGTCACAGGTGAGAAGTTCCGAGGGCCTGAGCTGACCCTGGGCAGAAGCTCGGGGCTGAGGCTCAGGCTTTAGAGATTGGAGCGGTGGCGTTTATGTGACTGATAGCTCCTGATATGAGCAGGGTAGAGAAGCAACAAATATGTAAATGGGAAGAGTCATTTGCTAGAATCAGTCTTTCTCTCTGAAGAAGAGGCATCAGTATTGGCAGATGCTGCTGTGCAAAGGCCCTGAGCAGACCTTGGTCATTTAAAGCTCAGCGTTGGCTTGTTTTGTGACCCTGGACGCATGCATTTGGGCAAGTCAGGCCCACAGCAGCGCTCTCCAAAGTTCTCTGCAGCCAAGACACAGAACGAGGTAGGGAGAGGAGGGGCCAGAGAGAGAGTGGGGAACACGGAGGAGGACCCCCCACAGCCAGGCCAGCCCCACAACTAACCATAGATTTCGGTTTCTGGCAGGAGGTGCTCCATTTACTTCGAGGAGCCTCACAGGAAGTCACGCTCCTGCTTTGCCGACCCCCTCCAGGTGCGCTGCCTGAGATGGACCAGGGCTGGCAGGTAAGGGGTGCTGCCCTCTGCTCTCTCCACATGCATCATGTTCAGGCACCCCTCTTTTGTCTGGTGGGTCCTGAGAAGCCTAACTTTTGCCTTCAATAGGGTTCAATGCCGTCTTATTTTGCTGGGGCAGGAGCGTAGCTCACGACCCTAACCTCAGGACTAACTGGCCCTGTCTCTCTTCCTCCTTCTCCTCTGCCTCTCCCAATATTTGGGTCTTCCTGTAGTCAGCTACACATTTAAACCTTGACTGTGAAACTTCTAGAGCTGGGCTCTCTGGCATCAGAGGCAGCCAGGCACCAGAGGCACCAGAGAGGGGAAACCAGGAACAAGGAGAGTGCATATAAAACCAGATAAAGGGGAGGTAAGAATTTCTGTTCTGAAGAATGAAATGGAGGGTAAAATAGGAAGGATCTAAGTCCACCCTTCTAAAACATGGATTAGGCATGTATAGTTTAGAGCAGAGAAGACAGGCATTGGAATCTGGAAAACTCGGATTGTTATGTTGATGCCCATATTAGGTTCTTGGGAGAAATATAACAAATAGATATGTGTGTGCATGTGTGTAGAGAGAGAGAAGGAGAGAGAGAGAGATTAAGGAACTGACTCGGGTAATCATGGGACTTCAGTTCAGTTCAGTCTCTCAGTTGTATCCAACTCTTTGTGACCCCATGGACTGCAGCACACCAGGCTTCCCTGTCGTGGGGCTTGACCAGTCTAAATTCCGTGGAATAGGCTGGCTGACTGGAAATCTAGCAGAGAGCTGATGTCACAGTGTGAATCTTAAGGCAGTCTGGAGGCAGGACTCATTTTTTCTTGGGGATCTCAGTCATTTTTCTCCTAAGGCCATCAACTGATAGAATGAGGCTCTCTCACATTATAGAAGGTTATTTGCGTCACTCAAAGTCTACTGATTTATAGATAACTCTCTCATTTAAAAAATACTTTTAGGGTCACATCTAGATTTGTATTTGAACAATTATCTGGGTACTCTCCTGGAGAAGGAAACGGCGACCCTCTTCAGTACTCTTGCCTGGAGAATCCCAGGGATGGAGGAGCCCGGTGGGCTACAGTCCATGGGGTCACAAAGAGTCGGACACGACTGAGCGACTTCACTTTCACTTTCTATGGCCTAGCCAGGTTGACGCTTAGCGTTACCCATCACATTGCCACCTGCTGAGCCTCCAGGACACAGAGGCTGTGACAGAGCCTGGAGTGCCGGAGGTGGACGGGGACAGCTCTTGGGAACACCCTTGTGAGGGTGAGAGAAGCAGGGCTGGGTGGAAGGGGAAGTAAGTGAGCGTCAGCTGCAACAGGAGCTTCAGCTGACCCCAGAGGGAACTCTGAAGCTGAGATGGCCCCTCAGAGCTGTCCTTAACTGGAACAAAAGAGCCTGCACCTTTGCTATCTGTACCAAACAGCACTGGGGTGTGAACTGCCCAAGGGAGGGGCCTGACTGGCTGAGGCAGTTCCCTTAAGCTGAACGCAGTTCCTGGGAGGGGCTTGCTGTGGGCCGCCAGCAACCAGCAGGCCTCGCTCATGGAGGAGGGTCTGCGTGGACACCGGGAATCGACTGTACCTGCTCTGTGTTTTCTGCGAGGACCTTGGACACTTGCCTAACTTCTCTAGATCTCATGATTCCTCATCTGAGACGTGGATGAGCCGTGTATAAAATCAGTCACTTACCACTGAGAGTGACAGTTGGTGGAGACAGCACAGGGACTCGGTGACCCACATGTTCTTGATGCTTGAACTCTAAGAGGTCATTTTATGCCAACTTTGATGAGATAAGAGCTGTAGGAAGGAAATCAGAGAAAGGTCTGGAAAATAAGGTAGATGATAGCAATTATGTTAAGCAAGTGAACAGGGTGGGAGAGGATCAAATTTCACACACTCAAAGATCATCAGGCCAAGGGGCTGGTACCCTGTGTCTTTGTTCAGATATCTGGTAAATGCCGAGGAAACAGTTGTCCTGTCCTGGAGAAGAGCTTCTACCAGAGAACCCAGAAGTGTCCAATGGAGAGGGTTTGAGGCCAGGAATGGTAGGCATGCTTCTCTCCTCATGCCTGAGGGCCACATGGAAGAAGAATTTTCATTCATTCACTTGGTTCCAGAGGTCTGACTGAAGACCAAGGAAGGGAGACTTTGGTTTAGAACTAGAATAGTTACGAGAAGGAGGCAGCTATGCAAACATCTGGAGTTGGTCATTTCAGGCATAAGGAATAGCAAGTGTAAAGGCTCTGAGATAGGAAAGACCTAGATTTTTGAAGGACACAAAGATAAGGATTGTGCCTGGACAGCAGTTAATGAAGGGAACTGTGGAATGGGGGGAGTTGTAGAGGGGGTTGGGAGCCGCATCATGTAGGGCTTGCAAGTTTTGGTAATGTGCTGATTCCATCCTGGCTGCCATGGGAAGCCACTGGGCTGGGGAGGTGGGAGGATGAAGGGTGAAGCAGAAATGTGGCCTCCTCTGGCCCCCGCTGGGGAGAGGTCACGGAGGTTGCTGGGAGAGATGGAGTAGAGCCGGGAATCTGGCAGCGATTTAGGTAATATATTGTGTCTTAGACTCAGGCTGTAGCCAGATAGCTGTGAGAAGGAGTCAGACTGAGGATGCTCTGGGAGGCAAAGCCCATGGGATGATTTTTGGACTAGACACTGGTGTGAAGACTGGGAGTGGAGTCGGCTCCAGTAACGGAGTGAATGGTGGCGCCACTTAGCAAAACAGGAGGTGCTTGGAGGGAGCAGTTTAGGGTACGTGGAAAGAAGCGGTAGTTCTTGATAGCATGCAAACAAATGTTTATAGAGCATTCAGTGGAGATATCTGCTCAGGCTGGAAAATGGGAATTCAAAATTACCTGCAAATAATGCCACTGAAAGCTGTAAATTTGATGAGATCATCTCGGGGAGGAGTACCAAAAAAGTCAAGAAGAGGGCTGAGAAGTGAGCGATGCGACACCCCAACACTGAGTAGCCTGGTCCAAAGAAATGCGATTATGCATGGGACTGAGAAGGAGCTTTGGAGGTGATTCGGATAAGAGCGGAGCTTAGGGTAAACTCAGTGTTCAAGTAGAGTAAACGAGTAAAGGACATTCTCAGGAAGGAGAAGGGTCCAATTATGTTGAACATTGCTGAGAGTTAGAGATGAAGACAGAGAATCATAATCTTTTGGCTTTAGAAAGATGTAGGTAACTAGAGATCCTAATTAGATATCTTTCAGTTGAGTGATGGAGACAGAAGCCTGTTCAGGTGGGTGCAAGGAAGAAGAGGTGGACACAGAAATAGCAAGTCTAGGCACTCATTTGAAGAGCACAGAAAGGGTGGATTGGTACCAACAGTGGTACCAACTGGTACAAAAGCAACATTTAGATTTTGCTCAATGTGCACCATGGATCCAATAATCCATAGTATTTTTTTCAATAGACACCTGTGCTTGCAGCGGACAAAGAATTCCCCAGGGCAGCATGCACCGACTTGGAGCAGAGCCCCAGCCTGGATCAGGGGGACAGCTGGAAGGACAGTGCCTCCCCAGACACAGGGGAGGGGCTGGGTCTCCGGCCAGAGTCTTTCCAACAAGCCATCCAAGAGGCTCAACGGGACCAGGACACAGAGAGACCCTGGGCCACTTCCTTGACTGATCCTCTGGACTCCTTCCCTCATCTATGCAGACTTCACCAAGAAATGGAGGCATCAACACTGACTACCTCTTTGGATAAGGATTTGAGGCAAAACTGTGATTCAGTTTGTGATATCGGGAGACTTGGAAGGTAAGGCTCAGTCCATTTGCAGACATACTGTAAATTGTATGCATGTCATTGCTAGAAATTACAAGCAAACAATTAATAACATGGCTCAGATGCTTGCTGGGCCAGGAGGGTTCTGGGCATTTGTAGGGAGGATGAAAGAAGAGAAACATGAAATCCGGAGCTGAGGTAATCACAGCTTGTGAGATTTTAGGAAAGCAAAGCCCACCCAGTGGTCCTCCTGTATCCTTGGAGACTACAGATAGCAGGCCCTGGGGGATTTCTTCCTCACATACAAACCTTTGTTCTGCATTCCTCATGGCCTCTTGCAGCTTTGTGATAAGAAAGTGTTTCCCTTGTGTGCACCTTCACTTCTATAGCTAATATGATGCTTTATAATCAACAGAAGCTTAAAAAACACTATATCTTCAAAACCAGACTGAAGCCTTCATTAAAAAAAAAACATTTCTTTATTTAATAGCACTTTTTGGCTGTGGCGGATCTTTGTTGCTGTTCGCAGGCTTTCTCTGTTGCAGAGGCAGGGGCTCCTCTTTCCTGCGGTGCGCAGAGCTTCTCATTGCAGCGGCTTCTTCTGAGGCAGAGCACGGGCTCTGGACACTCGGGTTTCAGAGGTAGCAGCTCACAGGCTCCAGAGTGCTGGCTTGTAGCTGTGGTGCCGGGGTTCATTACTCTGAGGCATGTGGGATCTTCCTGTATCAGGGATCAAACCGGAGTCCCTTGCACCGCAAAACAGATCCTTAACCACTGGACTGCAAGGGAAGCCCTGGAATGTTCCTTTTAATTGCCACTTGTTTTTAACTTCGTCTGCATCTTTGTGCTCGTCCATCCCTGAGCATTTCCACTTCTCGGTCCTGTTCTGATGGAAAACAAACTCTTTCGTTCAGTTTGATGAGTATTTACTACACATATCCAAGGTGTTTGGAAACCTGTCAGGAGCAAAGAGAGGGGTACGGATATGGAGAGAGGGTACCATATTGCACCTGGGCATGTTGTTAGTTAGATGCATGGGCGCAAAGCCGCCAAACACTGGAGAACAATGTTTCATGTTTGGCGCTGTATAAACCCACTGACATTAAATGGCTCTTAATTCTTGCCATCCTAGAAGGCTGATAAGGGTAAATCTATAGGGACTAGTAGGTGACATGAACTATAGAGCAGTTGGGGTAATGCGATTAGACAGGGTTCGATCTGTGACAGACAGAAGCCAGGCATGTTTTCCAGAAGCATCCAGATAGAATTTTTTTAAGTATACTGTATTGTGCCGGCCAAACAAAGTTCAGCTATGTTAGCTTCTCCTCCAATAGAACCTTAGCTTGCACTTAAAGCGCAGATAGCTAGTGGTTCCCCCACAGGAGGAAAACCATGGCACACGGCCAGCAATCTCTGGACACAGCTCCCCCAGCTCCTGCGCAGGGTCAGAATTAGGATTCCAAGGTGGGGTTGTGGTTCTTTGTGGATCTCCCTTGAATGTCCGCAGTTCAGTTCTGAAGTGACAGGCCCAGGTAACTGCCTCTTTGCTTCTGGCATCCACGAGTGAAGTTTTCTTTCAATGGTTTAGATCAAAAAAAAATCACTGACTTCTTGTTCATATAGCCTTGGTTTCAGCTCTACTACTTACTAGCGTGTCTGGCAAATTGATTTCTCTGAGCTTGAGGCTTCTCAAATGTTAATGAAGACCTCGGTAACTCCAAAGTGTGCTGTGGCCTTCGAAGGAAATAACACATGCAGAGCGCTAGCCCAGAGCCTGGCACACAGCAAGAACTCAACACAACTCAGTTTTCCTTCTCTTTCCTCAGCCATTTCCAGCTAAAGACAGATCCCAATCAATTGAAATTCCCAGCAAACTGCCAGATCTTACCATCTACCAGGTGGTTACCTTCCACAATCAGGNCCAGTGCGGAGGTCTGGGCTGTGTTCCACGGTTGGCTAGCAATGAGTTCCAAGCTCTGTGCCATGGTCGACTTACACTGATTATTGGGCTGTGTGCTATGGTCGCCCTTCACTGAGGTTCGGGCTGTGTGCGGCGGTCACCCTGAGCCGAGGTCCATGCTGTGTGCTGCGGTCACCCTGCATCGAGTTCCGACCTGTGTGCCGGGGTCGCCCTGGGCCGAGGTCCGGCCTGTGTGCCATGGTCACCCTGCACCATGGTCCAGCCTATGTGTCGCTGTGGCCCTGCACTGATGTCCATCCTCAGTGTCATGGTCACCCTGCTCCGAGGTCCGGACTGTGTTCCATGGTTGACTAGCAATGAGTTCCAGGCTGTGTGATGTGGTCGGCCTTCACTGAGTTTCAGGCTGTGTGCCGCGGTCACCATTCGCCGAAGTCTGGGCTGTGTTCCGTGGTCGGCTAAGGACAAGTTCCGAGCTCTGTACTGCAGTCGCCCTGCACAGATTTCCAGGCTGTGTGCCGCGCTCACCCCTCACAGAGGTCCGGCCTGTGTGCCGCGGAGGTCCAGGCTGTGTTTCGCGGTTGGCTAGCAACGAGTTCCAAGCTCTGTGCCATGGTGGCCCTGCACAGATTGTTGGGCTGTGTGCCGCAGTCACCCTTAACTGAGGTTCTGGCTGTGTGTCGCGTTCGCCCTGCGCTGATGTCTGGTCTGTGTGCCATGGTCGCCATGTCATAAGGTCGGTGTTGTGTTCCAGGCACCCCTGAACTGAGGTCCATGCTGTGTGCCTTGGTTGCTCTTCACTGTGTTTCGGGCTGTGTGCCATGGTCGCCCTGCACCGAGTCAAGACTGTGTTCCATCCTCGGCTTGCAACGAGTTCCATGCTCTGTTCCGTGTTCCCTCTGTGCCGAGGTCCGGGCTGTGTGCCACAGTCGCCCTATTCCGAGGTCCGGGCTGTGTGCCGAGGTATCCTTTGGCAGATGTCTGGGCTGTGTGCCACGGTCGCCCTGTTCCGAGGTCCGGGCTGTGTGCCGAGGTCGCCATGTCCCCAAGTCTGGGCTGTGTGATGTGGTCATCATCAGCTGAGGTCGGTGCTGTGTGCCGCTGTTGCCCTGTCCAGAGGCCTGGGCTGTGTTCCACGGTCAGCTGGCGATGAGTTCATGGCTCTGTGCCACGGTCATTCTCTGCTGAGGTCCGGGCTGCGTGCCGCGGTCGCCATCTCCCAAAGTCCGTGCTGTGTGCCAGGGTCTCCCTGCAAGGAGGTCCATGCTGTGTGGCTTGGTCGCTCTTCACTGAAATTTGGGCTGTGTGCTGCAGTCGCCCTTCACTGAGGTCCAGGCTGGTTTCTGCAGTCGGCTATCCACGAGTTCCGAGCTCTATGCCACGGTTGCCCTGCGCTGAGATATGGGCTGTGTTCTGCGGTCCGCTATCAACGACTTCCGGGCTCTGTGTCACGGTCGCTCTGTGCCAATATTCAGGCTGTGTGATGTGGTCACCATCTACCGAGGTCCGTGCTGTGTGCCAGTGTTGCCCTGCACTGAGGTCTGGGCTGTGTGTTGCGGTCGCCCTGCGCTGAGGTCCTGGCTGTGTACCGCAGTCACCCTGCGCTCTGGTCCATGCTGTGTGCCAGTGTCGCCCTGCACCGAAGTCCGGGCTGTGTGCCCGAGTCGCCTTTCCTTGAGTTTCGGGCTGTGTGCCATGGTAGCCCTGCGCCGAGATACACACAGTGTGCCGCGATTGCCCTGCACCGAGGTCCGTCCTGTGTGCTGCGGTCTCCCTGTGCTGAGGTCCTGGCTGTGTTCCCCGGTCGTCTGGAGACAAGTTCCATCCTGTTTGCCGTGGTCTCCCTGCACCGAGGTCCGGGCTGTATTCCTTGGACGCCTAGCGACGAGCTCCGAGATCTAGACTCTGATCACCCTGCACATATTTCCGGGCTGTGTGCTGCAGTCTCCCTTCCCTGAGGTTCGGTGTGTGTGCCGTGGTCACCCTGTGCCAAGGTCCGGTCTGTGTGCCATGGTAGCCTTGAACCGAGTTCCGGGCTGTGTGCCGCGGTAGCCTTGTGCCGATGTCCAGGCTGTGTACCGCGTTCGCCCTTCACTGAGGTTTGGGCTGTGTGCCGAGATCAAACTGCGCTGAGGTTCGTGCTTTGTGCCATGTCAGCCTTTCACCGAGGTCCAGGCTGTGTGCTGCAGTTGCCCTGTGCCGATGTCTGGTCTGTGTACCGCGGTCACCATCTCCCGAGGTTGGTGATGTGTGCCAGGGTCACCCTGAGACCAGTTCCTTGCTGTGTGCCTTGGTCGCTCTTCACTGTGGTTCGGGCTGTGTGCCTCATTCACCCTGCGCTGAGGTCCAAGCTGTGTTCCGCTCTCGGCTTGTGATGAGCTCCGGGATCTGTGCCATGGACCCTCTGTGCCAAGGTCTGTGCTGTGTGCCACGGTCGCCCTGCGCCAAGGTCCGAGCTGTGTGCTGCAGTTGCCCTGCGCCGAGATCCAGGCCGTGTTCCACGGTCAGCTAGCGACGACTTCTGGGTTATGTGACGCGGTCGTCCTTCAGTGAGCTACGTGCTGAGTGCCTCGGTCGCCCTTTCCCGAGTTCCGGACTGTGTGCCGTGGTCTTCTGCGACAAGGTCCAGCCTGTTTGCCGTAGTCACCCTATGCCGAGGTCTGGGCTGTGTTCCACCATCAGCTAGCGATGAGTTCCCGGCTCTGTGCTGCAGNGAGTTCCGGACTGTGTGCCGTGGTCTTCTGCGACAAGGTCCAGCCTGTTTGCCGTAGTCACCCTATGCCGAGGTCTGGGCTGTGTTCCACCATCAGCTAGCGATGAGTTCCCGGCTCTGTGCTGCAGTTGCCTTCACAGATTTCTGGGCTGTGTGCTGCGGTCACCCTTCACTGAAGTTCAGGCTGTGTGCCGCGGTCACCCTGCGGTGAGGTCTGGGATGTGTTCTGCGGTCGGCTGGCGACGATTTCCGAGCTGTGACCCAGTCCCCCATCAATGAGTTCGGGCTGTGTGCTGCTGTCGCCCTACGTCGAGATCCAGGCTGTGTACAGTGATCCCCTGTGCCGTGGTATGATCTGTGTGCTGCAGTCGCCCTGTACCGAGGTCCACGCCATGTGAAGTGGTCGCCCTGCGATGAAGTCGGAGCTGTGTGCGGCAGTCACCCAGAGCCGAGGTCCAGGCTGTGTGCCATGGTCTCCATCTCCCGAGTTCCGGGCTGAGTGCCACAGTCGCCCTTCGCCTATGTTCAGGCTGTGTGCTGCGGTTGCCATCTACCCAGGTCCGTGTGTGTGCAAGGCTCACCCTGCGCCAAGGTCCATGCTGTGTGCCTCGGTCGCTCTTCACGGAGGTTTGGGCTGTGTGCTGCGGTTGCCCTGTGCCAAGGTCCAGGATGTGTGCCGCGGTTGAGATGAGCCAATGCATGGCCTGTGTTCTGTGGTGGCCCTGCGTCAAAGTCTGGGCTGTGTTCTGCGGTCGCCCTTCGCTGAAGTCTGGCCTGTGTGCCATGGTCGTCCTGTGCCGAGGTCCAGGCTGTGTTCCCTGGTTTGCTAGGGACGAGTTCCAAGCCTTGTGCCACGGTCGCCCTGCACAGATTTCCAGGCTGTGTGCCACAGTCACACTTCACTGAGGTTCAGGCTGTGTGCTGCGGTCACCCTGCTCCGAAGTCCAGGCTGTGTGNCTGTGTTCCCTGGTTTGCTAGGGACGAGTTCCAAGCCTTGTGCCACGGTCGCCCTGCACAGATTTCCAGGCTGTGTGCCACAGTCACACTTCACTGAGGTTCAGGCTGTGTGCTGCGGTCACCCTGCTCCGAAGTCCAGGCTGTGTGTCACAGTTGCCCTGCACTGAGATCCAGACTGTGTTCTGAGATTGGCTAGAAACAAGTTCTGGGCTCTGTGTCAAGGTCGCTGTGCACCAAGGTCCGGGCTGTTTTTGCGGTTGCCATCTGCCGAGGTCCGTATTGTGTGCCAGTCTCGCCCTGTGCCGAGGTCCGGGCTGTGTGCCGCAGTTGCCCTGCAACGAGGTCCGGGATGTGTGCCGCAGTCGCCCTGTGCTCTGGTCCGTGCTGTGTGCCAGTATTGCNTTGCGGTTGCCATCTGCCGAGGTCCGTATTGTGTGCCAGTCTCGCCCTGTGCCGAGGTCCGGGCTGTGTGCCGCAGTTGCCCTGCAACGAGGTCCGGGATGTGTGCCGCAGTCGCCCTGTGCTCTGGTCCGTGCTGTGTGCCAGTATTGCCCTGTGCCAAGTTCCGGGCTTTGTGCTGCGGTCGACCTGCACCAAAGTCCGGGCTGTGTGCCGCAGTCACCCTGTGCCAAGGTACGGGCTGTGTGCTGCAGTCGCTCTGTGCCAAAGTCTGGGCTGTGTGCCACGGTCACCCTGCGCCGAGGTCTGGGCTGTGTGCCACGGTCACCCTGCATCGAGATCCAGGTTGTATTCTGTGGTTGGCTTGCGAAGAGTCCACGTTCTGTGCCGCAGTCTCTCTCTGCTGAGGTCCGGGATGTGTGCCGCGGTCGCCACTCCCAAAATCCGGGCTATGTCCCAAGGTCGCCCTGTTGCGAGGTCCGGGCTGTGTCCGTGGTCGGGTGGCAACGAGTTCCAGGTTGTGTGCCCTACTCGCCCTTCACTGAGGTTCAGAATGTGTGCTGCAGTCGCCCTGCACCGATGTCCGGGATGTGTGCCGCAGTCTCCCTGCGCCGAGGTCCGGCTATGTGCCAAGGTCGCAGTGTGCCGAAGTCCGGGCAGTGCTCCGTGGTGGGCTAGTGAGGAGTTCCGGGCTGTGTGATGCGGTCGGCCTTCACTGAGGTCCGGGCTGTGTGCCGCGGTTACCCTGTGCAGAGGTCTGGGCTGTGTTCCACGGTCGGGTGGCGACCACTTCCGTGCTGTGTGCCAAAGTCGCCCTTCACTGAGTTTTGGGCTGTGTGCCACGGTCACCCTGCACCAAATTCCAGCCTGTGTCCCGTGGTCACCATGTGCCGAGGTCCGGGATGTGTACCGCAGAAGTCTAGCGACGATTTCCGAGCGCTGTGCCACGGTTGCCCTGCACAGATTACCGGGCTGTGTTCCACGGTCGCCCTTCACTGAGTTTCGGGCCGTGTGCCACGATAGCCTTGGGCTGAGGTCCGGGCTGTGTTCCGCCCTCGGCTTGTGATGAGTTCTGGGCTCTGTGCCGCTGTCCCTCTGTGACGAGGTGCAGGCTATGTGCCACGGATGCCCTGTTCCAAGGTACAGGCTGTATGCCATGGCAGCCTTCTGCAGAGGTCCGGCCTACGTGCCACGGTCACCCTGTTCCGAAGTCCGGGCTGTGTACCACGGTCACAATCTCCCGAGGTCCGGGCTGTGTGTCGCAGTCGCCCTGTTCCAAAGTCTGGGCTGTTTGCCACGGTCGCCATCTCCCGAGGTCCGGGATGTGTTCCGCGGTCGGCTGGTGATGAGTTCCGGGCTGTGTGCTGCAGTCGCCCTTCACTGAGGTTCAGACTGTGTTCCACGGTCGCCCTACACCGATTTCCGGCCTGTGTGCTGCTGTCGCCGTGAGCTGAGGTCTGGCCTGTGTGTCACAGTCACCCTGCACCAAGCTACGCGCTGTGTTCTGCTGTTGGCTAGCAACAAGTTCCTGGCTGTGTGTCACAATCACCCTTCACTGAGTTTTGGGCTGTGTGCCATGGTCACACTTCGCCGAGGACCAGGCTGTGTGCCGTGGTCGCCCTATGACAAGATCCGGCCTGTTTGCCGTGGTCGCCCTATGCCGAGGCCTGGGCTCTGTTCTGTGATTGGCTAGCGACGAGTTCCTGGCTCTGTGCACAGTCGCCCTGCACAGATTTCTGGGCTTTGTGCTGTGGTCGCCCTTCACTGAGGTTCAAGNGTGCCATGGTCACCCGGAGCCGAGATGTGGGCTGTGCTCCACGGTCGGCTGGAGACTAGTTCCGGGCTGCCACAGTCGACTTCACTGAATTTTGGGCTGTGTGCCGCGGTCGTCCTGCGCCGAGGTCCGGGCTGTGTGCCGCGGTCGTCCTGCGCTGAGTTCCAGTCTCTATGCTGCGGTCGCTCTGCACCGAGGTCTGGGCTGTGTGATGGGGTCGCCATCAGCCGAGGTCCATTCTGTGTGCCAGTGTAACCCTGCGCCGAGGTCAGGGTTGTGAGCCACCTTTGCCTGGCGCCGAGCTCCGTGATGTGTGCCAGTGTCACCCTGCACTGATATTGGGGCTGTGTGCCGCAGTCACCCTGCATCNATCAGCCGAGGTCCATTCTGTGTGCCAGTGTAACCCTGCGCCGAGGTCAGGGTTGTGAGCCACCTTTGCCTGGCGCCGAGCTCCGTGATGTGTGCCAGTGTCACCCTGCACTGATATTGGGGCTGTGTGCCGCAGTCACCCTGCATCCAGATCCGGGCTGTATGCTTCCGTCACCCTGCAGTGAGGTCCAGGCTGTGTTCCGTGGTCAGCTAGTGATGAGTTCCAGGCTCTGTGCCACGGTCGCACTGCAACAAGGTCCGGGGTGTGTGCTGCAGTCTCCATCTGCCTATGTTCATGCTGGGTCGCCTTTAGTCGAGGTCTGGGCTGTGTGCTGCGGTCACCATTCACTGAGGTTCGGGCTGTGTGCCGCGGTAGCCCTTCGCTGAAGTCTGAGCTGTGTTCCGTGGTCGCCCTGCGCCGAGTTCCGGGCTGTGTTCTGCAGTCGGCTGGTGACGAGTTCTGGGCTGTGTGCCTCAGTCGCCCTTCCGTGAGGTTTGGGCTGTGTTCCGTGGTTGGCTAGCAATGAGTTCCGAGCTCTGTGCCACGATCACCCTGCACATATTTCTGAGCTGTGTGACATGGTCGCCCTTCACCGAGGTCCAGGTTGTGTGCCACAGTCACCCTGCACCAAGTTCCGGGCTGTGTTCCATGGTCGGCTAGCGAAGAGTTCCAGGCTCTGTGACGCGTTCACTCTGCGACGAGGTCCGGGCTTTGTGATGCGATTGCCATCAGCCGAGGTCCATGCTGTGTCCCAGTGTCACCCTGCGCCACGGTCCGGGCTGTTCTGCAGTTGTCCTGTGCCGAGGTCCGTGATGTGTGCCAGTGTCGCCCTGCACCGACGTACAGTTTGTGTGCTGTGGTCACCTTGTGCCAAGGTCTGGGCTGTGTTCTGCTGTTGTCTAACAACGAGTTCCAGGTTCTGGGCTGCGGTTGCCCTCCACAGATTTCTGGGCTGTGTGCCACCATCGCCGTTCACTGTGGTTTGGGTTGTGTGCTGCGGTCATCCTGCAACAAGGTCTGGGCTGTGTGCCACGGTCGCCCCGTGTCAGGGCCAGGCTGTGTGCTGCAGTCGCCCTGCACCGATATCTGGGCTGTGTTCCGTGGTTGGCTAGTGATGAGTTCTGGGCTCTGTGCCACAGTCACACTGCAACGAGGTACTGGGTGTGTGCCGCAGTACTGATCTGCCGACATCCATGCTGTTTGCCAGGGTCGCCTTTCATCGACGTCTGGGATGTGTGCCTTGCTCGCCCTTCACTGAGGTTCGGGATGTGTGCCGTGGTAGACCTGCTCCGATATCCGGGCTGTGTACCATGGTCGTGCTGTGCCGAGGTCAGGGCTGTGTTCTGCGGTAGGCTGGCAACGAGATCCGGGCTGAGTGCTGCATTAGTCCTTCACTGAGGTTCGGGTTGTCTTCCACGATCACCCTGTGCCAAGGTCCAGGCTGTGTTCCGCAGTTGGCTGGCGACGAGATCCGGGCTCAGTGCTGCAGTCGCCCTTCACTGAGGTTCGGGCTACGTTCCGCGGTCGCCTGCGCTGAGGTCTGGCCTGTGTACCGTGATCACCCTGTGCCAAGGTCCGGGCTGTGTTCCGCAGTTGGCAAGCGACGAGTTCCGAGCTCTGTGCCATGGTCGCTATGCACATATTTCCAGGCTGTGTGCCACTGTCGCCCTTCACTGAGGTTCAGGCTGTGTGCCGTAGGCGACCTGCACAAAAGTCCAGGCTGTGTGCTGTGGTAGCCTTGCTCTGAGGCCTGGGCTGTGTGCCGCAGTCACCCTGCACTGAATTCCAGGCTGAGTTCCATGGTCGGCTAGCGACGAGTTCCGGGCTGTGTGACACGGTCGCCCTTCACTGAGTTTCGGGCTTTGTTCCACGGTCGCACCGCGCCGAGGTCCAGCCTGAGTGCTGTGGTCGCCCAGTGCAGAGGTCTGGGCTGTGTTCCGCGGTTGGCTAGCGAAGAGTTCCAAGCTCTGTGCCAAGATCGCCCTGCACAGATTTCTGGGCTGTGTGCCGTGGCCGACATTCACTGAGGTTTGGGCTGTGTGCTGTGGGCGACCTGCACCGAGGTCTGGGCTGTGTGCTTTGGTAGCATTGCTCCAAGGTCCGGACTGTGTGCCGCAGTCACCCCGCGCTGAGGTACCGGCTGTTTCACAGTCGACTAGTGATGATTTCCAGGATCTGTGCCACTATTGTACTGCATAGATTTCTGGACTGTGTGCTGCAGTCGCCCTTCACTGAGATTCGGGCTGGTTGCCACGGTAGCCCTGCGCCAATGTCTGAGTTGTGTGCTACGGTCGCCCTGTGCCAAGGTCCGGGCTATGTTCCGCGGTCAGGTGGAGACGAGTTCCGGGCTGTGTGCCAAAGTCTCCCTTCACTGACGTTCAGACTTTGTGCCACGGTCGCCCTGCGCCGAGGTTCAGGCTTTGTGCCACGGTCACCCTACACCGAGGTTCGGGCTGTGTGCTGCAGTCACCCTGCGCCGAGGTCCGGCCTGTGTGCCGCGGTCGTCCTGTGCCGAAGTCCGGGCTGTGTTCCGCCATCGGCTGGAGATGCGTTTCATCCTGTTTGCCATGGTCTCCCTGCACCGAGGTCCAGGCTGTGTCCGCGGTTGGCTAGCAACGAGTTCCAAGCTCTGTACCCTGGTCGCCCTGCACAGATTTCCAGGCTGGGTGCCGCGGTCTCTATTCACTGAGGTTCCGCCTGTGTGTAACCGTTGCCCTGTGCCGAGGTCTGATCTGTGTGCCATGGTAGCCTTGAATCGAGTTCTGGGCTGTGTGCCACAGTAGCCTTGTGCCGAGGTCCGGGCTGTGTGCTGTGGTCGCCCTTCATTGAGGTTCGGGCTGTGTCCCATGGTTCCACTTCACCAAGGTTTGGGCTGTGTGCCACGTTAGCCTTGCGCCGAAGTCCGGGCTTTGTGCTGTGGTCGCCCTTCATTGAGGATCGGTCTGTGTGCCGCGGTTGCTCTACTCCGAAGTCTGGGCTGTGTTTCCCAGTTGGCTAGTAACTAGTTCCGTGCTGTGTGCCTCCTTCGCCCTTCACTGAGGTTTGGGCTATGTTCCGCGGTTGCCGTGTGCCAAATTCTGGCCTGAGTGTCATTGTTGCCCTTCAACGAGGCTCGCCCTGTTTTCCGTGGTCGCCCTGTGCTGAGGTCCGGGCTGTGTTCCGTGGTCGGCTAGTGACGAGTTACAGGCTCTATGCCGTGGGCTCCCTATACAGATTTCTGGGCTGTGTTCTGCGGTCGCCCTTCACTGAGGTTCGGGCAGTGTACCACGGTAGACATGCTCTGATGTTCGGGCTGTGTGCCGTGGTCACCCTGAGCCGAGGTCCAGGCTGTGTTCTGCGGTCGGCTGGCGACGAGTTCCGGGCTGAGTGCTGCAATCGCCCTTCAATGAGGTTCAGGCTGTGTTCCGTGGTCACCCTGCGCCGAGGTCCGGCCTGTGTACCGTGGGCGCCCTGTGCCGATGTCCAGGCTGTGTTCCACTGTTGGCTAGCGATGAGTTCCAAGCTCTGTGCCACGGTCGCTCTGCACAGATTTCCCAGGTGTGCCGCGGTCACCCTTCACTGAGGTTCGGGCTGTGTGCCGTAGGCGACCTGCACAGTGGTCCAGGCTGTGTGCTGTGGTAGCCTTGTTAGGAGGCCCAGACTGTTTGCCGCAGACAACCTGCGCTGAAGTCCGGGCTGTGTTCCGCGGTCGGCTAGCAATGAGTTCCGGGCTGTGTGACGCACTTGTCCTTCACTCAGTTTCGAGCTGTGTGCCTCAGTCACCCTTCACCGAGGTCCGGGCTGTGTGCTGTGGTCGCCCTGCGCCGAGGTCTGACCTGTTTTCCGTGGTCTCCCTGCGCCGAGGTCCTGGCTGTGTTTCGCAGTCGACTAGCGATGAGTCCCAGGCTCTTTGCCACTGTCATCCAGCACAGATTTCTAGGCTGTGTGCTGCGGTCACCCTTCACTGAGATTTGGGCTGTGTGCCATGGTAGCCCTGCACCAATGTCCGAGTTGTGTGCCACGGTCGCCTGCGCCAAGGTCCATGCTGTGTTCCATGGTTGGCTGGCGATGAGGTAAGGGCTGTGTGCCACAGTCGTCCTTCACTGACGTTCAGGCTGTGTGCCACGGTAGCCCTTCACTGAGTTTCGGGCTGTGTCCGTGGTCGCCCTACACAGAGGTCCAGCCTGTGTGCCGCGGTCACCCAGTGCAGAGGTCCAGGCTGTGTTCCGTGGTTGGCTAGCGATGAGNTTCTCTGTTGCAGAGGCAGGGGCTCCTCTTTCCTGCGGTGCGCAGAGCTTCTCATTGCAGCGGCTTCTTCTGAGGCAGAGCACGGGCTCTGGACACTCGGGTTTCAGAGGTAGCAGCTCACAGGCTCCAGAGTGCTGGCTTGTAGCTGTGGTGCCGGGGTTCATTACTCTGAGGCATGTGGGATCTTCCTGTATCAGGGATCAAACCGGAGTCCCTTGCACCGCAAAACAGATCCTTAACCACTGGACTGCAAGGGAAGCCCTGGAATGTTCCTTTTAATTGCCACTTGTTTTTAACTTCGTCTGCATCTTTGTGCTCGTCCATCCCTGAGCATTTCCACTTCTCGGTCCTGTTCTGATGGAAAACAAACTCTTTCGTTCAGTTTGATGAGTATTTACTACACATATCCAAGGTGTTTGGAAACCTGTCAGGAGCAAAGAGAGGGGTACGGATATGGAGAGAGGGTACCATATTGCACCTGGGCATGTTGTTAGTTAGATGCATGGGCGCAAAGCCGCCAAACACTGGAGAACAATGTTTCATGTTTGGCGCTGTATAAACCCACTGACATTAAATGGCTCTTAATTCTTGCCATCCTAGAAGGCTGATAAGGGTAAATCTATAGGGACTAGTAGGTGACATGAACTATAGAGCAGTTGGGGTAATGCGATTAGACAGGGTTCGATCTGTGACAGACAGAAGCCAGGCATGTTTTCCAGAAGCATCCAGATAGAATTTTTTTAAGTATACTGTATTGTGCCGGCCAAACAAAGTTCAGCTATGTTAGCTTCTCCTCCAATAGAACCTTAGCTTGCACTTAAAGCGCAGATAGCTAGTGGTTCCCCCACAGGAGGAAAACCATGGCACACGGCCAGCAATCTCTGGACACAGCTCCCCCAGCTCCTGCGCAGGGTCAGAATTAGGATTCCAAGGTGGGGTTGTGGTTCTTTGTG
Source organism: Neotragus pygmaeus (assembly GCA_006410875.1). Lineage (NCBI taxonomy): Eukaryota > Metazoa > Chordata > Mammalia > Artiodactyla > Bovidae > Neotragus > Neotragus pygmaeus. Next base: position 1,609,558 of record SJYV01002568.1, read on the forward strand.
GATCTCCCTTGAATGTCCGCAGTTCAGTTCTGAAGTGACAGGCCCAGGTAACTGCCTCTTTGCTTCTGGCATCCACGAGTGAAGTTTTCTTTCAATGGTTTAGATCAAAAAAAAATCACTGACTTCTTGGTCATATAGCCTTGGTTTCAGCTCTACTACTTACTAGCGTGTCTGGCAAATTGATTTCTCTGAGCTTGAGGCTTCTCAAATGTTAATGAAGACCTCGGTAACTCCAAAGTGTGCTGTGGCCTTCGAAGGAAATAACACATGCAGAGCGCTAGCCCAGAGCCTGGCACACAGCAAGAACTCAACACAACTCAGTTTTCCTTCTCTTTCCTCAGCCATTTCCAGCTAAAGACAGATCCCAATCAATTGAAATTCCCAGCAAACTGCCAGATCTTACCATCTACCAGGTGGTTACCTTCCACAATCAGGTGGCTGCCAGCACCCTTGCAAACCCAGAGTGTTCATGGAGAAGATGAAATTCTACTTTTCTTGCCCTGTTCTCTTCTTTTACCACACTGTATACATATAGTAGCAGATCTCTGCAAAACATATAAGAAAGCAGCACAGTATTTGACTTCCTATACCTCTTCTTGCCTCACCACTCTTTCCCCACATCCACAAGCAAAACCCTGGGCAGAGCTCCAAAAGCAGTTGGGAGCCTGGGTGGAAGGATGGTTGGAGAGGCAGTGATTCTCCCTGAGGTAAGAATGTCACCAGAATGGCCAGAATGTCACGCTGGAGATCACTAACCCTTCTCCAGACACCCAGCAGCTTTGCCTCTTGCCTCTCAGGCTGATGGCTTCCCTGGATCTCTCTCCTGGTGGGGCCGGCAGCTAGAGCCCCAGATCCAATCTGGAGAGCATGGAGATTGTTAGAAAGATGGGAGGAGCATAGCCGTGGAGGTGAAGTGTGGACGGCCAGGCACTGCCCTGTTGCCACCTGCTTCTTGGCAGGGAAGGTGGGACAGGTCGGCTGCTGAGGGGGCTGGGGGAGGGGAACAGAGTGGGCCTGGGCACCAGGCTCGAGTTCCCATCCTTTGGTAAAGCTTCCATGATGTTCCCTCCCTATATTTACAAAGAAACACATTTTTCTACACAATTTGGTCCAGTAGTTTAAGGTTTTAAACCGATTTCTTAAAGTGCTTAGAGATTTTAAAATATTTTCTTAAAGTTAATGTCCTTACAGAATAGAGACCCTTTTTAAGCACATGAGTGTGTGTATATTTACATGAAATGCACATTTACTTGAACCCTGTATCTCTCATGAGCAGAAAGAATGTCTCAGGTTGAAACAGCTCCTCTGGCTGTACCAGAAGGAGGGCCAGCTGTATGGGTGTTTGGGAGCTCTTGGCTACAGGGAGTTGCCAGCGCTGATTTTAAGGGAAAGACGTATTGCAGGAAAGGGAAGGGGAGGGCAGGGGATACTGACAAAACCAACCTGTTGATATGGGGGTGGGTAAGGGGGCTGATAAACAAGGACTTGTGTTTTTGGTACAAAGATCAACCTGTCTGCATTTCTTGTAGATCTTCCTACTCATCTTCTCTAACCAGACTCTCTACAGATATTTTCTGAGTACCTTCTTTGCATGTTGGAAGCCCTATGCAAAATGCTCTGTCATCTTCATGAACTGCTCTTTCTAATCAAAAAGGAGTGTGTGGTGACTTTTGGAAACCCCTGGAAGCCTTATTCTCTCACCAGTCCTTCTGCATCTTCGTCGCCAGACAATGAGCCTCGCCGCTCACCTGCTTCCTATGTCATGCAGGGAGTTAAGTGTCACTCCAGCTAGCTGCCTCTCCAAATAAGCACTTTTGAAATGCTCAGAAAAGGACCTGATATTTGCACAAAGTGCTTTGAAGGTCACCTGCTTGAGTTGTTTTGAGCCTCTTGCTTTGGCCCTTTCCATCTAATTCCTCTGTTGAAAGAACTATAATCATAGTAGTAATCACGGCCTCCTCCATTTACTGAGAACTTATCCTGTACCAGGAGCCATGGCTGGCTGTATCAGAATTATTTAACTTAAGCATTCCAACACTCCTATAAGTTTCGTGACCTTCCCACTTTTTCAGATGAAAAAACTGAGGCTCTAGAGAAGTGAATAAACTTGCCTGAAGTCTGACTGTCTTCCCATATGAAGCGTGGGTCAGAGCTCTGCTTTTGACCCGAGTCCTCTGGCGAGTCCCCCCACCATCGCCTGGACTCAGCAAGGAGCTCGCCTACTCTCATAACATTCTGTTCTGTAGCACTAACTAGCTGATTGTAACATCTATTCACTGCTCACTCTTCCCATTAAATCACGGACTCCTCAAGATCAGGGGCCGCACCCTGTTCACTGTTCACCTCCGGGCCCCAGAGGAGTCTCTGGCAGGAACTGTCTGAAGCCTGGCTGGCTTGCCTGTGACATGTCATGACAGCATCCTGGAGGCAAGGGAAGGTGGGGAGTGGGATTTGTGATCAACCCTGGAAGACACGTGGATTTCTGTTTTCTAGTCCTGAACTGTACAGTGATAATGAGGAACGGGACATGTGCCATCCACCTGGGACCCCTTCTCCTACCTCGGAGGATGAAGCGTATCTTACTATCAGCCTTTCACGGGGAGACCAGCTACCCTGTGGAGTGCGTTTGGAGGCAGATTCGGGGACCATTCCCTTATCACACTTCTGTTGCTGGGGTGCTTTCTCACAGTCTTTGCCTCCAGAAGTGTCCCATGAGAGTGAGAGCGAGTGGGAAGACTTCGAGGAGGCCGAGGACGCAGAGGACGGCCCCCTCGGGTGGGTAGCACTCTGAGTGGAATGAGGCTGGGCTAAATTCTTCTAGAGGGAGTCAGTGTCTCTACTTTGGCTGGGTGGTGGTCCATGGGCATTACAGAATTCCCCTCGCTTCCCCTCTGGGGTCACACCTCTTCATGGTACTTATCATATTCCCTGTTCCAAGGTGACAACCCTATGCCCTGACACTCCACGCTATACCGATGATGCATTCAGGACTTTCCCGGGGTCATCAGTAGGTAAGGGATGGAGTCGGAATCCAGCCCCAGGTCTCCCACTTCAGGGCCCGTTCGCGGACCTCTGCTGCCTGCAGTGTGCGGCCAGGCCCACTGTCTCCTCAGCGCTCACTCAGTGGTTACTTTGTGTGGTTCTGCCTTCCCGTGGGCTAAACGTGTTTCAGAGAAGAGTCTCAGTGACGTGTGATGTGGCCCCTCTCAAGAGCCCCTGTGGTTTTAACACAGTGATCTCTTTCTTGATCAAGAAAGCCAAGCTGTTCACACGAACTGCTACCAGAAGCTGGGATGACCAGGCTGGAGTCAGATCAGACTGATGAAGATACGGGAGGAGTAAGTGTCACAAAAACTGTCAGACTGCAAGTGGAGAGGGTTAAACTCTCGAATTCTGTTCACGTGCCTACAACACAGGTAGTTCCAGTTTGAAAAATGCTGAATGTTCAAGAAGCTTTCACATCAACACATTTTCATGACACACTGAAGCTTACCAAGGCCCTGGCTGTGAAGATTTAGGTATAATTGAAACACACTCTCTCACTTTCATTTATATTGTGTCCCAGCGACATTTTCATCACAAATGACTGAACTAGACTCTCAAAGGATAGTGGCAGGCAAGCTGATAAGGTGGGTGGATATTTGAAATTCAAATATGACAGATGGGCTGGCTCTTATCTGAAATAGGAAGCAATGCATTAATAGAGAGGATGACATGGAGGCTTTGAAGACCCTGCATGTCATTTATGGGAAAGTTGGACACTCTGACAACTTTAGGAGTGATGCATTACGGGTTCATAAAAGTGTAAAGCAAGCAGAGAGCAGCTTATACGTGGAGGGCAATCTTTCTAGAGGGGGCTCCTCAGGGCTGGAGAGCTAAAAGAAAATAGGGTGAGCAACGCTTTGGGGATCCATGGGGAAAGAGTTAAGAACCGAAAGTGTCAGTACTTTTGGAATGTCCTAGGAGATCTGCAGTGCCCTGAAGGGAGGAAGCAGAGATCAGAGTCATGAGAGGACAGCTCCAAGCTAGGCTCCGCCACTCACTGACTAAATGACCTGCAGCAAGTGACTTTTAAACCATCTGGTGAAATGAAGTGAAGCGAAGTGAAAGTCGCTAGTCATGTCCAGCTCTTTGCGACCCCATGGACTGTAGAGTCCATGGAATTCTCTAGGCCAGAACACTAGAGTGGGTAGCCTTTCCCTTCTCCAGGGGATCTTCCCAACCCAGGGATTGAACCCAGGTCTCCTGCATTGCAGGCGGGTTCTTTACCAGCTGAGCCACCAGGGAAGCCCCTTAAAACCATCTAAGATGCAGCTAACTGACTGCCATGTGGAGATAATGAAATCCACCTCGTGCTGCTCCTGGGAGTGTTAGATGACAATTTGTGTCACGTGTTTAGCATGTAGTAAGAACTCAAAAAGTGTTAGCTACTTATAATCATAAGTCATAAAGGAGGAAATCACAGCAGTGAGATGATGCAACCTTATGAATGCATTCAATACACTGTCTTTCTTTTTTCCCTTGTAGACAAAGAGCTTGTGCCCGAGCACGGGGGGTGAGGTGGGGTGAGGAGAAACTCTGGTTTATGGCAGAGATGTCAAGATTCAGGGTGGACTGAATAGCCCTCAAATGGCTGATGGCTTGGGATATAGTTAAGCTGAGTCCTGACATGGTCCCTTATTCTCCCTGCTGACAGAAGGTGGGCCTATGGGCGGTGAGGCTCAAGGCATGAATTCCCAGCCTGGGCTCCATGGAGCTGTCCACAGATGTGCTTCGAGGCAGGTGGGCAGCTCTACAGTTAGAAGGTTGACTTGCTGCATCTTTTGGAAAAAGTAACTTTTAACATTCTCCAAGTTCTCCAGGAGAATCAATCTCCCAAAGGTTAAGGGCCTCTGTTGTATATATTTTCTCTTTCATCCTGGAAGTATGGAGATGTTTTGGAGGGTATAAAGGAACTTCGCTTATGGATGGAGTCATGCATCCTTTAAATTGTGTAACAAATTATTTTATTTGGTTCTTTTAGATATCAAGACAGTAATAGTATGTAGGTACTTTCTATAAATGACTTCACTGAATCTTCAACTTTGAGTGGTATTCGTACTCCTCTTTTTTAAACAGAGCTTAGAAGGTTTATTTAATTTGTCTGAGATCAGGCAGCTATGAGGGGCAGATTCACACTGCTGCTGTCTGCTTACCCTTTTGGTGCATTTTCACATTTCCCCGAGAATGTGCCTGTCTGCGTGGACTTGTATAACACACACGTCTTTCCATCACATGTCATGCGTCCTCCTGCTTCTCTCTTCTGAGGCTAAAACAACCACTGCTGTCTAGTAAGATTAAAAAGACAATTGAACTGTTCTGTTTAGGGAAGGCTGCTGGCCAAATGGCAAAGCAATCCAATAAAAGCTGCCGTTGTTTTAGGTGAACAGAAAAAGTGGGACAATCTCCAGAGGCAGAACCTGAGGGTTTCTGCCTGGACATCCTTCTGACCCTGATCACATGGAAGAGCCTCAGATGTTGGTCTAAAGAATGTACCCACATACTCTATCAGGAAGGAGGCCAGTGGGGCTCTGAGAAGGTGACCTGGGATGCGAGGTCTGGCCCACTTAAGAAGCAACTTCAAAAAAAAAAAAAAACCATGTCTGTCACTTCTGAAACTCATTTTTTGAATAGTGATTGTGACCCTCTTTAGTTCTGGGGTTTATGTTGAATAAAGCTCTGCATGTGTGTGCGTGTGCGTGTGTGTGTGTGTGTGTGAATGCAGGCACATGCACTTGCCCCTGTGAGCTCAAAGTGGGACTTCCTCTGGTGAAAGAATTTGAGGATCAACCTCTTACATCAGGATAAACCAATAAAGGGCACATTCTCACTGTACCGTTTAAGTGTGCAGCAGTCACACTTTCTGGGACACATGCTTTGTTGCAGCTGGTACTTTTGGGTTCTCCACTGGTTGAAGGAATGTCCATGGTATTCAGAGTGCCCCCAGAGCCCTTGCAGAAATCTGATGAGAGGCTTGGCTCCAAGGCCATGGGAGTGATATGCTTTGTCATCTGTCTGGGTTTTTCCCATGCACTTCCAAACGGTTATACATTCTTTTAAGAATATTTTCCTTTTTGGGCTCTGATTCTAAAAATTATAGGAAAGAAATATAAGATGGGACCCTCTAAGAAAAAAGGAAGAGTGAAATAGCAGATCCACTACTACCGGATAGCCACCACCATAGCAAAAACTAAAGTCCTAAAACCTGGGTCTATCAAGCATGCACAAGAAACAGGCTTGGTGGGCCGTGGTGAGAGCCGAGGAAGGGGCTTATGGCAGCCAGTGCGGGGAGGGGGCCAGCTCTATAGGCAGAACTGAAATGGCTGGAAAAGATGACTTAGATTCCAAATTCACTTCATCTACTGAAACTACATACAGTTTGATTAAAAAAAAAAAAGCATAGGAGAACTGGAAGAAAATAGACTGGTTTTATCAGATCTACAGAGGCATAGTAACTTTCTCTGGTAGCCCGCAATAGACGAAGCATGTAACAAACAAGAATTTCAAAGTTGACAGTATTGGAAAAGTTAAAACTTCTGTTTAGTAACATTGACAAAATTAATGTAAAAATAGGAACAGTGGATAGGGAAACATGAACATAATTGTGAATATAGATCAATGTCTTTAATATTTAGAAAGGTCATTATAATTTATAATAGAGCAATAAAGTATTTAAACAGACAATGTATATGATAAAAATACAAACAGTAGACACATTCTAATAAAAAAATAATGAATGCCAATATATACATTTGCATCTACCACATTTGCAAAATTTAAAAAATACTATCAAATTTTGGCAAAATTTTGGTGAATTTGGTATTCTCAGAAATACCAAAAGCCGTAAAGATACTTATGCCCAATGACCTAACAATGATATTCCTGAGAATTTATCCCAAAGAAATAATTCAGAATAAGAAAATATCTGTTTAAGATATTTGTCTCATTATTCTTGATTAAAACAGCAAACTAAAAATGGCGGGAATGCCTTAGAATATATCAGTAATAATATTAAAAACAATTATTATTGTTTAAAAAAATAATAGAACTGGTAATAGAATAAAATATGGCAATACTAAAAACAACATGGTGAAAGAGAGCAGTTCTAGTATATTAGCACTATTGACTATTACGCAGCCAAGAAAACAAAGTAAATACTGAAAAGTGACAACTTAGGAAAATGTTTGACATAACAACTCCAAATTGTATGCTAGTTGAATAAAAAGCAACAGAAAAGCATGTATGCACACAGAAGAATACAATGAAGAGTAGGGAAGGTGAGCCAATGGAATATTAGTAGAAATTGCCCAGTGTTTGGGTGATGGAATTAGGGGAATATTTTGTTAAAAATTCCTTTACTTTTATATATTTATTACTTAAATAATGAATTTTACACTGAAAATTTAAAAAAATTGAAACAGCAGAGAGAAAGAACAAACAAAAAGACACGACTGAGTGACTTCACTTTCACTTTCTTTTATAATAGAAAAGTCTGAAAGGTTATTTGGAAAGAACTTTACAGGCATCTGAACATTCTTGCTTCCAACACTCTCAGAGCTGAAGTCAGCTCCCTCGGGGCCCTGTTGCACAGTTTCATGGCCTCAAGTTTAGGGGATTAATCAAGTAGTCAGTGCAGTGAATAAATAACAGTATTTACAACTTTGCAACTGCTTGCAGTCCTCTGAACTCTGGTTTCTTATTTTCTCTTTGGAAAAGAAATGGGTGACTACAGTTTCAAAATATATCTACTCTTTCTCCTTATAGGAAAGGACCTTCCCCCTCCCTCCAGGGCTGTTTATGCATTTTGAGCCATATTCTTGAAGGACTTGTTCATTTGCCTTAAGTGAACTTGATTTCAGCTGCCACTTCCTTTGTTTTAGGGCAAATATCAAAAAGAACAGTGTGGTCCTAAGGGGGGCAGCTCATTGCCTGCAAACTGTTTCCATGTCCAGTTTCTGTACTGTGTGTTCTCAAACCTGGCTGTACCTGAGAATCAATCACAGAGAGTGCGAAAAATAGAGGTCCACTGGCCTCAACCCTGGAGAATCTGAACCAGCAGGGCCGGCTGAGGTGAAACCCAGAAATCTGTACTTTTACTAATGTCAGCAGAGGATTGTGCATGTGGCCAAATTTGGGAACCACTGATGCAAGCTTTTCAATATTTTGCCAGGCTCTCCCATCCTTCTTTTTTGCCAAAAATATTTATTAAGCTTCTATTATCTGCCGACACACTATTTGTATTAGGTTACTCAAACATACACACATTCATTACTAAACTGCAGAGCAAAAATGGCCTTCCCAACTCAACATAGTAAAGATGTCCATTCTCCCCAAATTAATTTACAGGCCTAATGTGATTCCTATCAGATTCCCAGGAAAGCATTTTGTAGACATAGATAGGCTTATTATAAAATCCATTTTATAAATTTTATTTTATATTTTTATTTTTAAAAATGTTCTGAAAATTGTGCAAACCCTAGAACAGCTAAAATAATCTTGAAAAAGTAGATTGAAGTGAGAAGAATCACTGTACTAAATAATACGGCTTACTATATAGCTACAATAATCAAAGTATAATCTATACTTTGTCAATATAGTCTATCAGAGGGATAAACATATAGTTCAATGGGACAGAATAAAGAATGCAGAAATAACCCTCCACAAGTATTCCCAATTAATATTTGACAAAGGTACAGAAGAAATTTAATGGGGGAAAAAATGGCCTTTCAATAAATGAACATACATAGACCAAAAAAAAAAAAAAAAAACCCCACTAAAACCCACAACAAAACCGCAACAGAAATCCCCCACTAACGCTATTGATTTTACACCTTAAACAAAAATAAACTCAAATGGATCACAGACTCTAATATAAATGTAAAGCCATGAGAATTTTAGAAGAATAAAAGGAAAGGATTGGTTCTTGTGTTGTTGCGTTGCATGCATACTCAGTCATGTCCAACTTTTTGCAAGTTCATGGACCGCAGCCCTCCAGGTTCCTCCGTCCATAGGATTCTCCAGGCAAGAGTACTGGAGTGGGTTGCCATTTTCTCCTCCAGTGGATGTTCCTGACCCAGGGATCAAACCTGGATCCCCTGTGTCTCCTGGGGAGACAGAATCTCCAGGCAGATTCTTTACCACTGTGCCACCTGGGAAACCCTGGATTGGGTTCTAGGGCTGGGCAATGAGTTCTTACACTTGACATCAAAATCACAATCCATAAAAGGAAAAATGAAAAATCTATCCTTTTCTCTGTGAAAGTTTCTATTAAGAGGATGAAAAGACAAACTGTAAACTGGGAGAAATTATCTGCAAGCTATGTATCCAACAAAAAACTAGTATCTAGAATGTAGCTCTCAAAATTTAACAGTAGAATACCAAAAATCCAATTAGAAAATAGCAAATGAACAGATAGTTTCCAGAGGATTTTATATAAATGACAAGGAAGCATATGAAAAGATGTTAAATCTCATTAGTTATTCAGTTCAGTTCAGTTCAGTCACTCAGTCGTGTCCGACTCTTTGCGACCCCATGAATCGCAGCACGCCAGGCCTCCCTGTTCATTACCATCTCTCAGAGTTCACTCAGACTCACGTCCATCGAGTCCATGATGCCATCCAGCCATCTCAACCTCGGTCATCCCCTTCTCCTCCTGCCCTCAATCGCTCCCAGCATCAAAGTCTTTTCCAATGAGTCAACTCTTCCCATGAGGTGGCCAAAGTACTGAAGCTTCAGCTTTAGCATCATTCCTTCCAAAGAAATCCCAGGGTTGATCTCCTTCAGAATGGACTGGTTGGTTCTCCTTTAGAGAAATGCAAAGTCAAACCACAGATATCTTTATACACCTATCAGAATGGTTGAGTAAAAAATAATTACAATATCAAATGCTGGTAAAGATATGGATAAACTGGTCATTCATACATTGCTGGTGGAAATATAAAATTGTACAGTCACTCTGGAAGACTGGCAATTCCTTATAAAAATGATACAGTTACTATAGGACTCGGCAACTGCATATTAGGCATTTATTTCAGAGAAATGGAAACATATTCACACAAAAACTTGTACATGAATAGCAACTTTATTTGTAATAGCCCAAAACTGCAAATAACCTGGATGCCCTTCACACAGGTGAATGGTTAAACAAACTTTGGTACATTCACACCAAGAGGAGTAAACTATTGATTCACGCTTGAATGCATCTCTAGAGAATTATGCCGGAAAAAAAGTCATTCGCAAGTTTTCACAGCATGATTCCATTTATATAGCATTCTTAAAATGACAAAGTTATAGAAATAGGGAATAGATTTGTGGTTACTCTAGATTTAGGAGGAAGCAGGGGAGGAGGGTGGAGAAGGCGATGGCACCCCGCTCCAGTACTCTTGGCTGGAAAATCCCCATGGACGGAGGAGCCTGGAAGGCTGCAGTCCATGGGGTCGCTAGGAGTCGGACATGACTGAGCGACTTCACTTTCACTTTTCACTTTCATGCTTTGGAGAAGGAAATGGCAACCCACTCCAGTGTTCTTGCCTGGAGAATCCCAGGGACGGGGGAGCCTGGTGGGCTGCCGTCTATGGGGTCGCACAGAGTTGGACACGACTGAAGCGACTTAGCAGTAGCAGCAGCAGCAGGGGAGGAGGGGCAGGTAGGAGGGAAGTGGATGTGCTTATAAAGGGGCACCATTCTGATGGTGATAGACTGTTTCATATCTTGGCTGTGGATACATGAACCTATTCCTGTGATAAAATTATGTGGAACTTTTCAACAAATTGAAGCCCAGCTGATGTACAGTATTGTATATGTAAATTTTAAGTCGTATAGAACTTAAAATACACACATAAAAATGAGTACAAGTAAAACGAAAGAAATCTGAACAAGAGGGATGGATCTATCAATGTTAATATCCTGGTTGTGATGTTCTGCTAGTTTTGTAAGATGCTACCACTGGGGCAAGCTGAGTGAAGAGCACACGAGATCATCTGTATTGTTTCATGTAACTGCATGGGAATCGACAATAACCCCAAAATAAAAAAGTTTAATTCTGAAAAGTGGTCTTCTTTGCCATGACTGCTCATGTATTGGCAGGGCGTTTTCTATAGAAGTTTCAGCATGACCTGAAGGTGGCCTTTTTTCTTCATTTGAAAAGAGGGAGGGCATTATAAACAACTGGCGAATGGCAACATCACCCAAGCCATGGAGCTGCCCTTGGAGGCATCTCAAAAAGGAATTCTTGAGGAAATTCTTAGGGTAAACCCAGGATTTTCTCAGGACAAACAGTCAGCAGAGGGCCCTGTGTTGGATTCCAGATGCAGAGGTGTCAGATGCTGGGTCTGGAGGGTAGAATGTGGGTGTGAATTTGGGTAAGAAAGGAAAAACTGAAGTGCCCACTTCCTATGCCTATTTCTAGCCCAAAGCAGTCCTGGCCTCAAGATAGAGAGAGTCCAAGAGTTAGATAAGAAGTCAGAGGGAGTCTTACACTGAAAAGGACTGTTCTGGGTGCTCAAAGTTATAGACCTGCCCAAGGTTTTATATGCAAGACCCCCCTGGGGTAGGGGGGGGCAGAAAAATGCATCTGAGCATTGAGTTTGAAAGACATTGCTACTGCTAAGTCGATTCAGTTGTGTCCAATTCTGTGCGACCCCACAGTCGGCAGCCCATTGGGCTCTGCCATCCCTGGGATTCTCCAGGCAAGAACATTGGAGTGGGTTGCCATTTCCTTCTCCAATGCATGAAAGTGAAAAGTGAAGGGAAAGTTGCTCAGTCGTGTCTGACTCAGTGACCCTATGGACTACAGCCTACCAGGCTCCTCCGTCCATGGGAGTTTCCAGGCAAGAGTACTGGAGTGGGATGCCATTGCCTTCTAGAAAAGAACAAAGAAGTTGCCTTCTGCATGCACCGTATTCTGTCCAGCTAATAAGATGCAGTAAGATGGCAACATCTGGATTTTTGCTGCCAAGCACGGGGCTTGGCACAGACCAAGAGAACCAAAAACATGAGNGAAAAGAACAAAGAAGTTGCCTTCTGCATGCACCGTATTCTGTCCAGCTAATAAGATGCAGTAAGATGGCAACATCTGGATTTTTGCTGCCAAGCACGGGGCTTGGCACAGACCAAGAGAACCAAAAACATGAGGCCTGAAAAGCACGCGGAGTCCACCTCCTCTCTTAGAATTTGGCAGCGTTTGCAATTCACTTTGTGCCACACCATTATTTGACTCTTAATAAGCAGAGCTGGAAGTAGAAGGCAGGGCATTGTGGCAGGCTCCCCTGCCAACTTAGCAACTCTCCCATCAAAGCCTAAGGACTCTCTCCTTAGGCTGTGTGTGTGTGCAAGCAGAGCGGTAGACCATTGCTCTGCAGATGGGTGAGCAACCAACTAACGGATCAATCAATTACTATTTATGGGGTATTGAGCCTGTGCCAGGCCCAGGAACTAGGCAGCTGGGAATCCAGAACGAGGTAAGTGCATGTTCTTCTGCTTTTTAAATAAACTAGTGTTCAGCTTCCACTGGGATTTTTATTGGCCTTGTACTTTCCACAATTTATTTTTATGGAGTCTTTTATGTGAAGTATCTCAAAACTGAACAGACAGAAAGAAACACACAGAAAGCCCGACAGCTTCTTCCAAGCTCGCAGTCCCCATTGACTCACACTTGGCAGTGCTCGTGTGAAGAGCACCATCCAAAAATAAACTAGGCTGTAAAGCTGTACCACGATGAAGCCTGTGGAAGGGTAGTGTGGCTGAAATGATTTTTTTTTTCTTTTTGTCAGTGTTGCTTGTTCTTAATTATCTGCTCTTCCCTGGCCCCAAGAAAGGTTTAGAAAACCCTGAACTTGAACATGGGCCTTGGGGGCTGTGAAGACATGACTTTGGGTCCTGAAGTTCTGGGTGCAAGCTGTTTCCTGGGATCTGGGAGGCCCTCAAGGGTCCTCTCTGNGAAGTTCACGGTTCATGTATTGCTGAAGCCTGGCTTGGAGAATTTTGAGTATTACTTTGCTAGCATGTGCCGCCGCTGCTGCTAAGTCACTTCAGTCGTGTCTGACTCTGTGCAACCCCATAGACGGCAGCCCACTAGACTGTCCCATGGATTCTCTAGGCAAGAACACTGGAGTAGGTTGCCATTTCCTTCTCCAATGCATGACAGTGAAAAGTGAAAGTAAAGTCGCTTAGTCGTGCCCAGCTGTTAATGACCCCGTGGACTGCAGCCTACCAGGCTCCTCCGTCCATGGGATTTTCCAGGCAAGAGTACTGGAGTGGGGTGCCATTACCTTCTCCTGCTAGCATGTGAGATGAGTGCAATTGTGCGGTAAATTGAGCATTCTTTGGCACTGCCTTTCTTTGGGATTCTAATGAAAACTGCCCTTTTCCAGTCCTGTGGCCACTGCTGAGTTTTCCAAATTTAGTAGCACTTTCACAGCATATCCNTGCTAGCATGTGAGATGAGTGCAATTGTGCGGTAAATTGAGCATTCTTTGGCACTGCCTTTCTTTGGGATTCTAATGAAAACTGCCCTTTTCCAGTCCTGTGGCCACTGCTGAGTTTTCCAAATTTAGTAGCACTTTCACAGCATATCCTTTAGGATTTGAAATAGCTCAACTGGAATTCTATCACCACCACTAGCTTTGTTCATAGCGATGCTTCCTAAGACCAACTTAACTTCGCATTCCAGGATGTCTGGCTCTAGGTGAGTGATCACACCATTGTAATTATCTGGGTCATGAAGATCTTTTTTTGCATAGTTCTTCTGTGTATTCTTGCCATCTCTTCTTAATATCTTNCAATGGCACCCCACTCCAGTACTCTTGCCTGGAGAATCCCATGGAGGGAGGAGCCTGGTAGGCTACAGTCCACGGGGTTGCAAAGAGTCGGACACGACTGAGCGACTTCACTTTCACTTTCACTTTCAAGTGATCCAAACAGCAGTAATGAGCATTCCAGGTGCTTCACATTGTTGCCAAAACGACTTTGTGTTGTTTTGTGTGTGTATGTTTCATTTCAGCCATTTTAACAGGTATATGGTGATATCTTAATATTGTTTATTTTTGCATTTTTCTGTTGGCCAGAGCATGTTGTTGTTTTCTTTTGCATGTTTTCTGTTGGTGATGAGCATCTTTTCATCTGTTTGTGTACATACCATTTGTATTTTTTCCTTTGTAAAAAAAAAATTTTGTTTTGAAATTTTTTGCCCGTTTGAAAAAACATTAGGTTGATTTTCTTTTTGACTTGTAAAACTTTTTATATGTTTGGGATATGCTTTTTTCCTAAAATTCCCCTCTTTTCTTTCCCACCCCTTTACTAGAATTGCCTTTAACACTGTCTCTTATACACATCTAGATGTGTATAAGAGACAGNAAAAACATTAGGTTGATTTTCTTTTTGACTTGTAAAACTTTTTATATGTTTGGGATATGCTTTTTTCCTAAAATTCCCCTCTTTTCTTTCCCACCCCTTTACTAGAATTGCCTTTAACATCTGTATTTATATATTTAATTAAAAAAATTAAATTCTTTCTTTTTTTTGACCATGCCACACAACATGTATGACCTGGTTGGTTCCCTGCCTGACAAGGAATCAAACCTGGGTACCCTGCAATGGGAGCATGGAGTCTTAGCCAGTGGACTACCAGGGAAATCCCTAACATTTGTATTTGCAACAATAGTGTTTTTAAGGCAATCTAAGTTCTTTCTGTATCTCAGAACTCTTCCATCATCTACCCACTACCTAATTCCACATTTTAAGGTAATTATTACATCAGCACAACATTCTGGTGCCATAATATATATTACTTTCCTAGGTTTTCCATAACAGAATACTACAAACTGGATGATTTAAAAAGAGAAAAATGCATTCTTTCACATTTGGAGGCAAAATTCTGAAATCAAGTTGTCAGCAAGCCTTTAAAGTCTCTATGAGAGAATCTTTCCTTGCCCCCTCTTTTCATGATTGCCAGTAATCTTTGAGTTCCTTGGTTTGTATACATTTGACTCTGTTATTGCATGGATTTCTTCCTCTGTATCTGTGTCCAAATTTCACTTGTCCTTTAAGGATATCAGTCATTGGGTTAGAAACTCATCCTCACTTGGTTATATCTGGAAATGCCCTGTAAGTTCACATTCACGGATACTGTAGGTTAGGACTTTAAAATAGCTCTTTAAAGGACACAATCACATAGGAGAAATCTAGATGACCTTGGTTTTGGCAATGAATTTTTTAGACACAACACTAAAAGAAAGAAGAAAAAACAAACTGGACTTTATTAAAATTAAAAATTTCTGTGAAAGATATTGTTAAGAAAATAAAGACAAGTTGTACACTAGGAGAAAATATTTGCAAAACACATATCTGCTAAAGCCCTTATCATAGAGTTGGAATCGTACAGCCAATCTGGAATCATACCTTTTCAGACTGGTTTTTTCCCCAGAGCAACATTCACTTAAGATTCTTCCATATCGATTTCTGGCTAGATAGCTTATTTCTTTTTTATCACTCAATAATGTTGCATTGTGGATATACCATAGTTTATCCATTCCACTGTTGAATTACATCTTGATTACTTCCTGTTTTTGCTGATTATGAATAAACCAACTATAGTCATTTGAATGCATATTTTTGTGTGGACATAGTTGCAGATCAGTTGAGTAAATAACCAGGAGAACAACTGCTGAACCATATGGCAATGCTATTTTAAGGTTTGTAAGGATCTGCTAAATAGTTTTCTAAAGTGACTGTTCCATTTTGTATTCTCAGCAGTGAATCCACATTCTTGCCAGCATTTAGTATTATCATGTTTTTGAATTTTAACCATTCTGATAGTTAGCTCTTAACATCTTATTGTAGTTTTATTTTGCAATTCTCTAGTGACATTATGCTGTTGAGCATCTTTTCATACGCTTGTTTGCCATTTGACCTTTTTTTTTTGGCCATACCGAGTGTCATATGGGGTCTTAGTTTCCTGACTGGGGGATCAGACCCGTGCCCCCTGAAGTGGAAGCATGGAGTCTTAACCACTGGACTGCCAGGGAATTCCCTGCCATCTGTACATATTCTTGTGTGGAGTGTCAGTTTCGCTTTTTTTCCTATTTTAAAATTGGTTTGTTTTCTTATTGATTTTTACAAAAATACTTGTTTGTTTATTTCACTCATATATCTGGATAAAACTTTTAATTTGAAAAGATACATGCATATCTGTGTTCATAGCAGCATTATTTACAGTAGCCAAGACATGGACGCACCTAAGTGTTCACTGACAGATGAATGGATAAAGAAGATGTGGTATATATAAACAATGGACTGCTGTTCAGCCATAAGAAAGAATGAAATAACGCCATTTTCAGCAACATGGATGGATCTAGAGATTATCACATTAAGTCAGACAAATATACAATGTCACTTGTTTGTGGAATTTAGAATATACAGATTAACTTATTTATAAGACAGAAGCAGGCTCACAGACATAGACAAATTTATGGTTACCGAAGGGATGACCATAAGGCAAGGATAAATAAGGAGTTTAAGATTAACAGATACAAACTACTGTATATAAAATGGGCTTCCCTGGTGGCTCAGTTGGTAAAGAATCTGCCTGTAGTGCGGGAGACCTGGGTTCATTCCCTGGGTTGGGAAGATCTCCTGGAGGAGGGCATGGCAACCTGCTCCAGTGTTCTTGCCTGGAGAATCCCTATGGACAGGAGCTTGGTGAGTTACAGTCCATGAGGTTGCAAAGAGTTTGACACGACTGAGCGGCTAGGCACAGTGCAGCATTTATAAAATGGGCAAGCAACAAGCTTCTATGGTATAGCACAGAAAACTGTACTCAAATCCTGTAAGAAGCTGAAATGGGGAATACTGTGTGTGTGTTTATATATAATTGAATAGCTTTGGTGTATACCAGAAACTAACACAGTGTTGTAAATGAACTATACTTCAACGAAATTTTAAAAGATTGTATCATTTAAAATATTTTCAGTCATATATTTGGGAGGCAGAAGCTTGGGCATCATTCTTGGTGGGTTTTATTTAACAATAAGATGTTTGACTTTTCAGTGTTATTTCCAGAGGCGGCTTATCACTTATGTCCACCACCTCAGTATCAGTCACAAGGCACTGCTGTCCTTTTATTATCTTTTTGGTCTTAGGGCTTGTGAGATCTTAGTTCCCTGACCAGGAATCAAACCCATGTCCGCTGCTTTAGAAGTGTAGAGTCTTAACCACTGAAAAAGAAGAAATACCCCCCGCCCTGCCCTTCATAAAAGTAGAATTTTCAAAAAATTTTAAATGTAACTCATTAAAATTTGAAATGAAACCATGTTAAGGATTTTATTCAGTTTATTTATTAGTGAAGCAGCCGGGGAGGTGACAGGGGTGGTTCTGAGAACATTTCGAGGATCTAGGTTTTTATACGCATTTTGAACAAATGTTAGAGTAAGGTTGCTAGGTCAGATTTTATGAGCCTGGTCTATGTCCAACAGGGCCATGAATTATAATCTTTGGTATTATCTTTATTTATCCAGATGCAAATTATGTGTATCCCTACAGGATGAAAGTTTATAGGTTAACATGTATTCTTAATAAGTCTAGGACTTTTAATCAACAGTAAATAATGAGTTGTACAAAGTACAATCCCTTTATATTATTAAATAATCCTTGGGAGGGCCTTTAAACACCATTCTTATATAACATTGAAAGGATACACCACCTATGATTTTGCCTTACTTCCATATTTTAAATAATCATTCGTAACATACTCTATCAGAAAGTTTTAAAATATATGTTTCAAAATAATAACTTTTGGGTTTTATAGTAACCTTATTGCTGTGATGGAATCATAAAGAATTTGTCTGCAGTGCATAAGATAAGAGTTCGATCCCTGGGTTGGGGAGATCCCCTGGCATGGGAAATGGCAACTCATTCTAGTATTCTACAGAGGAGCCTGGCAGGTTATGGTTCATGGGCTGGCAAAGAGTCAGACATGACTTAGCAACTAACACTTTCACTTTATTTCATTTGCAAGTAAACTAATGGTAAAAGTCTCCAGACCAAAACAAAACAAAACTCTCGAAATTTTAACCAATAGGAATAATATAACATTATCTTACAGGCCTACTATGGCAAAGATTAGAAGAGAAAAAAATGTTTATCCTATGTGAGGACTGTTTTATAAGTTGAAAATGAGCTCCTTGAAGACAGGCTCTGGACTTAATTTTTATCCTTCAATAGTGAGTCCCCAGCACCTAATTCAGAATAAGTTTGGCATAAAAGAATTAATTCACTGAATCAGTTCAGTTCAGTCATTCGGTTGTGTCCGACTCTTTGTGACCCCATGGGCTGCAGCATGCCAGGCTTCCCTGTCATCACCAACTCCCAGAGCTTCCTCAAACTCATGTCCATCTACTGAGTCAGTGATGCCATCCAACCATCTCATCCTCTGTTGTCCACTTCTCCTCCTGGCCTTCAATTTGCTGAATAACAGTGACTAAATAAATGAGTAATAATATGTTAAAACTGTGAGAACTCGAGTTGTCTAAAATTCCTTTACGTTGTATGTTTGACCAGGTGAAAAACAATTGTGTGCCAGGATATTAATTAGACTGTCTATCTAACTCTCAGAACACAAGGCTCAGTACCTGGAGAAACCTTTCACTCTCTCTTTTGGGAATGACAACATGTCTTCACCGGAAAACGCTACGGCAGAGTCTGGTAGGTTCTTATGCACTTTGCACTCTGGCGGGTGTGGGGAGCAGGAGAGTCAGGGCAGTGCTTCTCAGACTGCAGATATGTAGGCCCCACCTGTGAAGCTGTGAACCTGCACATTCGGATTCACTGGGTCTGTGGTGGGGCCCGAGATTCTGCATCTCTTAACAAGCCACCGTGCTGAGAATAGCAAAGATTAGACTCTTGTGTTTTATTTTACTCTGATTCAATAATGTTTACTTCTGATTGTACGTGTAATATATATGTATTACAAAAATACCTATATACTTTATAAAGTATATAAAAGCACAAAAACACAAAGAAGAAGGGTTTTGTATATAATACTAGCGCAGAGTTTTAATTAGGTGCTAACTGTCCCCAGCCGACCCCAGCCGACCCCTGTTGTCACTGGCATGTGTGCCTCACACATGAGTAACTTGCCATCGGTTTTCAACGTTTCTCTTGTACCTTTGTTCATCCCCTCCTTGTTCAGCTCAGCCCTTGCCTGCTCTTCTACGCTGTCCGCCTGTAATCAGTGTGGGCGTCGCTCCCTCCAGCTCGAGGTCTAAGCCGGAGCTCTCCAAGGGGCGTTCCCTGCCGGCTGCCGCGCTAGCCTGGCAGGCCTGACTCCAGAAGTGTTCGGGTCCTGTTTGCAATCTGAAAGACCTGGCGGCCGCTTTCTTTCTCATGGTGATATTACTTAGCCATCACGTGTATGTTGTTTCAAGTTTTTGTTCCCTTTGATTATAAACACTATTATTGATTTATTAATAATATTTATAGGTTTTGTTCTTTCATTGAATTATTTCTTTAGGATGTGGGCTAAGTTGCTTCAGTCGTGTCCAGCTCTTTGCAGTCCCATGGACTGTAGCCGGTTAGGCTCCTTTCTCCATGGGATTCTCCAGGCAGAAATACTAGAATGGGTCATCGTGTCCTCCTCAAGGGTATCTTCCTGACCCAGGGATCAAACCCGCATCTCTTATGTCTCCTGCATTGGCAGGCGGGTGCTTCACCACTAGCGCCACCTGGGAAGCCCAATTTAATCTTTAGGATAAATTCTCCAGATGGGGATCCTTGAGCTAATGGATCTGAATTTTGTGTTAGTTTTTATTATTAGAAGAGTTTAAATCACATTACTAGCAATATATTGGTTACACTGTAATCTCACCGCATTTGGTGTTATCCTAGCAAAAAGAATTGTGGTTAATTTACTTGTTTTGAAATGATGCCTTGAGCTTCCTTTAATTTACATTGCTGTGTTTACTGTCCAGGATTATTTATTTCCTTTTGTGTAATCTGATTTTTTAAAAAAATCTGCTTGATATCTTTCCCATTTTAAGCTAACTGTACCCTAACTCTTCTATCAATTATCTTCTGACCTATTTGAGAACCTGATGAAATTTAAATTTTAAAGGAATCTTTTAAAATATAGTTTGACTCAGCTCTTTCCTATTACATCCTACACACTCCATGACTTTGTTTTAGCGTCTGGGCAAAGGACAAAAAACAGTATACAAAGAATATTTGTCATTAATTTTCTTAAGACACTTGTAAAATAATATGCAAGTGGCCCAACTGGGTGTGCTTTTTTGAAGAAATTAAAGTAGAATTAGCAATTCTCATATTTTATTGGTAGAACTTTTCAGATTCTGAATGTATTTTTCTATATTCAGAAAGAACTACATTATGTTATAGTTATTTATAATTTTATTCTTTATTGCCACTTAGTGAATTGTCTCTTTTCTCAAGGAAAGAGGATGCTTTGTAAAATTGAAAAGCTAAACATATGGATGAATTTAAAATCCAAAATAAGAGAGAGACGAAGCAAGAGCCAAACTACTTTATTATTTTTTTAATTTTTATTGGAGTGTAGTTGATTTACAATATTGTGTAGTTTCAGGTGTACAGCAAAGTGAAGCAGTTATCCATATATCCATTCTTTTTTAGGTTCTTTTCCCGTATAGGGCATTACATGGTACTGAGTGGAGTTCCCCATGCTATACAGCAGGTCTTTACTAGTTACTATTTTATATATAGAGTCTATGTGTCAGTCTCAGTCTTCCAACTTACCTCTTCCCCCCACTCTTCTCCAGGGAACCTCTTGAGAAACCTATATGCAGGTCAGGAAGCAACAGCTAGAACTGGACATGGAACAACAGACTGGTTCCAAATAAGAAAAGGAGTACGTCAAGGCTGTATATTGTCACCCTGCTTATTTAACTTCTATGCAGAGTACATCATGAGAAATGCTGGACTGGAAGAAGCAAAAGCTGGAATCAAGATTGCCGAGAGAAATATCAATAACTTCAGATATGCAGATGACACCACCCTTATGGCAGAAAGCAAAGAACTAAAGAGCCTCTTGATGAAAGTGAAAGAGGAGAGTGAAAAAGTTGGCTTAACTCAACATTCAGAAAATGAAGATCATGGCATCTGGTCCCATCACTTCATGACAAATAGATGGGGAAAGAGTGGAAACAGTGTCAGACTCTATTTGGGGGGGCTCCCAAATCACTGCAGATGGTGACTGCAGCCTTGAAATTAAAAGACGCTTAGTCCTTGGAAGAAAAGTTATGACCAACCCAGATAGCCTATTGAAAAGCAGAGACATTACTCTGCCAACAAAGGTCCGTCTAGTCAAGGCTATGGTTTTTCCTGTGGTGATGTATGGATGTGAGAGTTGGACTGTGAAGAAAGCTGAGTGCTGAAGAATTAATGCTTTTGAACTGTGGTGTTGGAGAAGACTCTTGAGAATCCCTTGGCCTGCAAGGAGATCCAACCAGTCCATCCTAAAGGAAATCAGTCCTGGGTGTTCATTTGAAGGACTGATGTTGAAGCTGAAACTCCAGTACTTTGGCCACCTCATGCTAAGAGTTGCCTCACTGGAAAAAACTCTGATGCTGGGACGGATTGGGGGCAGCAGAAGGGTATGACAGAGGATGAGATGGCTGCATGGCATCAGTGACTCGATGGACATGAGTTGAGTCAACTCTGGGAGTTGGTGATGTATAGGGAGGCCTGGTGTGCTGTGATTCATGGGGTCACAAAGAGTCGGACATGACTGAGCAACTGAAATGAACTGAACTGAATAAACAGTAATAGGATGTCATAAATATAATAAGATGTAATAAGTGGTGATAAGGATGGTAATACTCCATCTTATACATGTGCCACATCTTCTTCATCTGTTCCTCTTTTGATGGACATTTATTGTAGGTTGATTCTCTTGTGTTCCTTTT
This sequence comes from Neotragus pygmaeus, assembly GCA_006410875.1. NCBI lineage: Eukaryota > Metazoa > Chordata > Mammalia > Artiodactyla > Bovidae > Neotragus > Neotragus pygmaeus. Next base: position 1,631,526 of record SJYV01002568.1, read on the forward strand.
AAACCACAGAAATCTTTCATTCAGCTCATTTCCTAGATTTTCATTTGTTTTGATTATGCTTTAAACATATTACTTTAAAAGACTTTGCTAATGCCAACCTCTAGAACTCCTGTATGTCTGTTTCTGTTATCTGTTATTTCTCTCATTTCAGTGTTGAGGGTGTATTGGATGGATAGTAAGTGTGACAATAGCAGGCTTGTTAAGAGGCAGTGGCAGTACTTAAGACAAATGGTGACAACTTGGACAATGGTAGTGGCATTAGAAGAGGAGAGCAATATTCAAGAGTTCAAAAAATAAGGCTGCTCCCGTAGGTGGGAAGGGAGCAAGAAGCTCTACCTCCTAGAGGAGGGAGTAATATTAATACATGTGTAATACTTGAGATTACCTTATAAAGAAGATTTGTTTCTACTCCCCTACTTATTTATTTATTAATTTGCTTATATCAGTATCAGAGAAGGCAATGGCACCCCACTCCAGTATTCTGGCCTGGAAAATCCCATGGATGGCGGAGCCTGGTAGGCTGCAGTCCATGAGGTCGCTAAGAGTCGGACACGACTGAGCAACTTCCCTTTCACTTTTCCCTTTCATGCATTGGAGAAGACAATGGCAACCCACTCCAGTGTTGTTGCCTGGAGAATCCCAGGGGCGGGGGATCCTGGTGGACTTCCATCTATGGGGTCGCCCAAAGTCAGACACGACAAGCGTCTTAGCNTTTTTGGTAGAATTCAGCTGTGAAGCCATCTGGTCCTGGGCTTTTGTTTGTTGGAAGATTTCTGATTATGGCTTTGATTTCTGTGCTTGTGATAGTTCTGTTAAGATTTTCTATTTCTTCTTGGTTCAGTTTTGGAAAGCTATACTTTTCTAAGAATTTGTCCATTTCTTCCAAGTTGTCCATTTTGTTGGCTTATAGTTGCTGATAATGTCTCTTATGATCCTTTGCATTTCTGTGTTGCCCCCATTTATTTTAGCCCTTTCCCCACTCTAATCTGCATTGTTGTCAAATGGCAGATGCTCTTACACGCTTAGGACTGTTTTTGAATCTCAGTTCCTTTATATTGACCTGCTTTTCCATCCTTACACCAATTCACACTGTTTTGATGACTTTATAGTAAGTACTGCTATCTTATAGGGCAAATACACCCAGTGTGCTCTCCTTTTCCAGAATTGTTTTTCCTGTTCTTAGATTTCTGTTTCCTAGTTTGTTTACACACACACACACACACACACACACACACGCGTGCAAATACCCCCACATATCCTACTTGAATATTTATCAGATTTGCATTGAATCTGTGGTTTAATTTAGAGGATACTTACCATTATTATGATAGGAGTTTTCATTTGTATGAAATATAGGTTATTTATTCTATTTTTGTAACTTTTAACAAAATTTTACAATTTTCACTATATATTTTTGCTTTGGTCTATTTCTAGTTACCTTGTTGTGAATGACATATTTTCCTTTGTTGCAGCATCTGGTTGTTGACCTATGATTGATCCTAATTTATTGATCTCATGTCAACTCTTCCATCAGACTTTCTTATTATTACTAGTATTTGACCTCGGAGTCTCTTTAATTTTCTATGTAGACAATTACAATATTTGCAGATAACAATTTACTTGCTTTTTCCCCAGATTATGTCTTTAATGTTAAATAAGTAGTAGGCTTTCTTATATTTTCTTTAAAACAACGAGAGTGTGTCTAAAGTTTTGCCATTAAGGATACTGTTGGTTCAGCGTTTTGATTAAATAAACTTGTCTATAAATTAAAGAAGTTTTCTTCTGTTTCTACCTTGAAATACTATTGAATTTTTCACATGATTTTTTTTATGTCCAGATGATAAGAAGATTTCTGTCTTTTGTTAACATTTGTTAATATGCCAATTTGCACTGACAGATTTCTGTGAACCTGAGCGTACTTTGCATTCTTGAGATACCTCTTCATCTATGCATTTTTTCCACTGCATCGTGTAGTAGTGTCTTATTTAGGGCTTTTACAGCTGTGTTCCTTTTTGAATTTGGCTTATACTTTTTCTTCCTTGTATTTTACGTGCATTGTTTTCATGTCAGGATTTGCTAACCTTTTTTTTTTTTCATTGTATCAGTGATTCTTTTTTTTTTTTTTTTACTTTATTCTACTTTACAATACTGTATTGGTTTTGCCATACATCTGTACTTAAAATTTTTGTTAAAACAGTTTGCATAAGAGAGAGATTTTTGTTCATTGGAAATTTGATAAAATATCATTTGGGGATCTGTTTGGGTCCAGATTCCTTTTTCCTCCACGGTGTGAAACTTTTTATTATTCGTTTAACTTTCTAAATAGTTATACTATTCAGACTTTCTGTATGTTCTTGAGTAGATTTTGGTAGTTTATAATTTTATAAAAGTTTCCATTTAATCAAGTTTGTCTAATTGAATTTTCTTCTTGGTTCTTAAAATGATAGTTGGATTTGTGGTTGTGCCTTTTTTTTTCATTTTGTTATTATAAGTTGTAGTGAAACAAGTTTGTATATTTTTAAGTCTTTGATTTCAGAGAAATAATTTTTGATTTGTTGATTATTCTGTTATGTTATTTTCTATTTGTTATTTTTCTTTATGATATCTTTTTGTTTTGCAAGATTTTTTCTCAGTTATTCTTGGCCCTTGTTATTGAATACAAAACACATTTTTGTCATTTCTTCTGTCTTTTAAAAACTGTTTTTCGAACAGTTAAATACTTCCTTAGCTACTTCACATTAGTTTTAATATATTGTTTTTCATTGATATTTCTTAATATATACTTAGAAAATTAATTCATGTTATAGTTCATAATTTCTATTTGATTTCCCTTTTTGACACATTCAGAAATGCATTTTTCCATTTCTACAGTACTTGTTTACTATGCTTTACTTTTTATTGTTGATTTTTTAATATACAATGTTATAAATGTCTAAATCATAATGTTTAAGTTTACCCGGATGCAAGAAACAGTACTCTGAGTGCTCAGTTCTAAGGTCAGAGAAAAATTACTCCCTTGGTTTCTATGAAAGGTTCTGTGGAGTGAAATTAACAGAGTAATCACCAAAAATCTTAAAATAAAGCCAACAGTGAGTTTCCTAGGGAGGATTCATACAACATTATTCAATAAAGTCTAAAACAACTTTCTATGTACACTAACACATTTCTGATTTATTATTAACAATACAAAATGTAAAAGGAGACTTACATAACACACTATTCTTTATCCAAGAAATAGACTCTGAAACACAGAAGAATTGAATTCTATAGATCCCAATGCATACGTTCTGTAGGTGGTATATATCTAGAATTTTCCCGAAAAGTACTTTACTGAGTAATATGAAAGCATGAACAAAGGGACTGCTCAAAAATCCACTTTCTGAAGAAAATCCTAGAGGTAGGACCATGTTTGCTAAGTTATTTTTTCAAAGCAGGGAGAAAAGTGATTAATATAGGAGATTAAGATGAGGTGACTCTAAAATGGGAAAGTAGATGAAATTTCCCCTCATGTAACTTGACTTTTCTCACTAAGTTTCAACCTGTCCTCTGTAACCCTTTACATTTAATCAGTTCTTTCTTTTTCTTTGTTTGGGAGAAGATCAGAAAGGAAAGGACTCTGGTATGAAAAACCTGAACGTATCTTTGCCTGTATCACCTCATGATGACGTTCCCTCATCAAGTCATGACAACCTGCACTCATCAAATCAGGAAACAGCACCTGGACTAATGAATTATAAGGTAAAACTAGAGGAGGGATCTCTGCTAACTGGCTATGTTGTTGTCGTTCAGTTCCCCAATCATGTCTGACTCTTTGCCACCCCATGGACTGCAGCACAACAGGCCTTCCTGTCCCTCACTATCTCCTGAAGTTTGCCCAAGTTCATGTCATTGCATCAGTGATGCCATCCAGCCATCTCATCCTTTGACGCCCTCTCCTGTGCTAGATCTTTCCCAGCACCAGGGACTTTTCCAATGAATCAGCTGTTCCCATGAGATGACTAGAATACTGGAGTTTCAGCTTTAGCGTCAGTCCTTCCAACAAGTATTCAGGGTTGATTTGATCTCCTTGCTGTTCAAGGGATTCTCAGGAGACTTCTCCATCACCACAGTTTGAAGGCATCAGTTCTTCAGTGTTCTTCCTTATTTACAGTCCAGCTCTCACAACCATTTATGACTATTGAAAAACCATAGCTTTGACTAGACCTTTGTTGGCAAAGTAATGTCTCTGCTTTTTAATATGCTGTCTAGGTTGGTCATAGCTTTTCTTCAAGGAGCAAGTGTCTTTTAATTTCATGGCTGAGTCATCATCTGCAGTGATTTTGGAGCCCAAGAAAATAAAATCTGTCACTGTTTCCATTGTTTCCCCTATTTGTCATGAAGTGATGGGACCAGACGCTATGATCTTAGTTTTTTGAATGTTGAGTTTTAAGCCAACTTTTTCACTCTTCTCTTTCACTTTCATCAAGAGGCTCTTTAGTTCCTTTTTGTTTTCTGACATAAAGGTAGGGTCATCTGCATATCTGAGGTTATTGATATTTCTCCCGGCAATCCTGATTCCAGCTTGTGCTTTATCCAGCCCAACATTTCTCATGATGTACTCTGCATTTAAGTTAAATAAGGAGGGTGACAGTATACAGCCTTGATACACTTCTTTCCCAATTTGGAATCAGTCCATTGTTCCTTGTCTGATTCTTGACCTGCATACAGGTTTCTCAGGAGCAAGTAAGGTGGTTTGGTAAGAATTTTCCAGTTTGTGATCCACACAGTCAAAGGATTTGGCATAGTCAATAAAGCAGAAGTAGATGGTTTTCTGGAATTTTCTTGCTTTTCTGTGATCCAGTGGATGTTGGCAATTTGATCTCTGGTTCTTCTGCCTTTTCTAAATCCAGCTTAAACATTTGGAAGTTCATGTATTGTTGAAGCCTGCCTTGGAGAATTTTGAGCATACTCTGCTAGCATGTGACGTGAGTGCAATTGTGTGGTAGTTTGAGCATTCTTTGGCATTGCCTTTCTTAGGGATTGGAATGAACTGACCTTTTCCAGTCCTGTGGCCACTGCTGCATTCTCCAAATTTGCTGGCATATTGAGTGCAGTACTTTCACAGCGTCATCTTTTAGGATTTTAAACAGCTCACCTGGAATTCTGTCACCTCCACTAGCTTTGTTCGCAGTGCTGTTTCCTAAGGCTCACTTGACTTCGGACTCCAGGATGTCTGGCTCTAGGCAAGTGATCACACCATCATGGTTATCTTAGATCTTTTCTGTATGGTCATTAGATCTTTTCTGTATGGTTCTTCTGTGTAGTCTTGCCACTTTTTCTTAACATCTGCTTCTGTTAGGTCCATACCATTTCTGTCCTATGAAAAGGGAAGTGCATTGTCATCTTCTGGGTGCCTTGCACTTTTTTCTTATCGATCTATTGGAGCTTTGGGACTTCAATCATGTTGCTGTCCTCATAGTCACTTCCAGTAGGTTCCAGAATTAATAGAGATAAAAATCAGTACCTAGAGCAGGAACTGTCTCCCCCACTTTCCCAATTAGATTGCCACTGCCACCCAGGGCTGACAGGTGTGCTCCTGCATTGAAAAAAATCCTTGTAGTTTGATTGTTCTCTCGTGTAGAGGTCCGTCCGTTCCTCTGTAACATGTTAAGATGGCCACATCAAAGCAACCGTCACATTTGTGGCTGGCAGTCTTTCTTAGTGTAATCCAGGGTTCTCAGTTCCACTGTTGATACTTCTCTCTGATCTGAATGATTTTCTACTTGGAGAAATAGTTGGAAGTGAGAAACTTCACAGAATGTCTTGAGTAGATTCTCTGCATGACCATACTTGACTGCCTCCTAGAACTGAGTATATGTTATTTTAAAAAAATTTTAAAAAGTTATCTATTTAAAGAAAACATATATGATTTTTTTTTTTAGGAACTGAGTATATTTTATGGTTTGGATTTTTCCTCTGTATTTTATCACTTGACTTTCTTAGGATGAGTTANGTTATTTTAAAAAAATTTTAAAAAGTTATCTATTTAAAGAAAACATATATGATTTTTTTTTTGAGGAACTGAGTATATTTTATGGTTTGGATTTTTCCTCTGTATTTTATCACTTGACTTTCTTAGGATGAGTTATGATACTCTTTAAAGTTTCCTTTTAGAAAAGAATATCTTAGAATACTCCTGGGTGTTTTTAGAATATGTTGTGAAAATCAGCTAGTTTTATTAGAATTTGCCTTGCTTACATTTCATGAATTAATTTGGTGTTATAGTCACTTGATAGCCTTTCAGTTATGATGCTGTCCCTAGGGATTGTCTAGACTTCATAGACTTGTGTGTTGATGATTAGATTTAGTAGATAGATAAATAAACTTTTATTCCAACACTCATTTTAAAGGTGAAAAACCTAAGTCCCAGGGAACTGAAATGATTTGTCTGTGATCACACAGCTCTTCAGTCACAGAAAAAAGACTAGAAGCCAGGCTTCAGTCTCTTAGCATGACTATTTTCAAGTTTCACTCATAAATCTTTGACATATGTAATGCAGAACAATTAACTTAGGCTCCTTGGGAAAATGTATCCAACCTTTTCTTTGATATTAATTTGACAAAAAGAGCACTCTCCAAAAAGACCTGACATCTTGATAATTTAAAATATTTCTCTTTATGCCTTCTTGGCATTGTTAACCAAACACATTTCATTCCATCAAAGACGTGTTAGAGTCCTGAGTGAACCTGATTTGAATTACAGCTATCTAGAGCAGTTTGCTTCTTTGATAAATATAATCTAGTTTATCTTGAAGCATGGCTTGAAGTTTATCTCAGGTTTAAATTATGCTAGGACTTCCCACTCAGGTGATGTCACTTTTTCTAAGCAAATGAGTTATATACAAATGGTTTTTTAGCATGTCTTTTTGGAATGAGAGTGATCTTGTCAAAGTGTAAGCATGGCCCCATTTCTTTTTTGCATTTCTTTTTCTTGGGGATGGTCTTGGTACCTGTCTTGTGTACAGTGTCACAAACCTCTGTACATAGTTCATCAAGCACTCTATCAGATCTAGTCCCTTAAATCTATTTCTCACTTCTGCTGTATAATCATTAGGGATTTGATTTAGGTCATGCCTGAATGGTCTAGTGGTTTCCCCTACTTTCTTCAATTTAAGTCTGAATTTGACAATTAGGAGTTCATGATCTGAGCCACAGTCAGCTCCAGGTCTTGTTTTTGCTGACTGTATAGAGCTTCTCCATCTTTGGCTGCAAAGAATATGATCAATCTGATTTCAGTGATGACCATCTGGTGATGTCCATGTGTAGAGTCTTCTCTTGTGTTGTTGAAAGAGGGTGTTTGNAGGGTCCAGGAACTTCTAAACACTTGGTCCCCGAGAGGACAAAAGTTCCTCCTTGTTCCCATCCCTGTCTTGTATGTGTTTCATTTTTGTCCAGTCACTCAGTTGTGTCTGACGCTTTGTGAGCCCATAGACTGCAGCATGCCAGGCTTCCCTGTCCTGGATCTCCCCACTGCAGGCAGATTCTTAACCATTTGAGCCACCAGGGATACCCTCTGTATCTCCCAGAGTTTGCTAAAACTCACGTCCATTGAGTCAGTGATGTCATCCAACCATCTCATCCTCCGTTGCCCCCTTCTCCTCCTGCCCTCAGTCTTTCCCAGCATCAGCGTCTTTTCCAATAAGTCGGCTCTTCGCATCAGGTGGCCAAAGTATTGGAGCTTCAGCTTCAGCTTCAAAGTCCTTCCAATGAATATTCAGGATTGACCTTTAGGATGGACTGATTGGATCTCCTTGTTGTCTCAAGTCTTCTCCAACACCACAGTTCAAAAGCATCAGTTCTTTGTTGCACAGCCTTCTTTATGGTCCAACTCACATCTGTACATGACTACTGGAAAAACTGTAACGTTGACTGTAGCAGCAAAAGCAATGTCTCTTTGTCAGCAAGGTGATGTCTCTACTTTATAATGTGCTGTCTAGGTTTGCTATAGCTTTTCTTTCAAGGAGCAAGCATCTTTTAGTTTCATGGCTGCCACCACTGTCCGCAGTGCTTTTGGAGCCCTCCGAAACAAAGTCTGTCACTGTTTCCATTACTTCCCATGTATTTGCCATGAAGTGATGGGACCAGCTGCCATGATCCTCGTTTTCGAATGTTGAGTTTTAAGCCAGCTTTTCACTCTCCTCTTTCACCTTCATCAAGCAGCTCTTTAGTTCCTCTTTGCTTTCTGCCATTAGGGTGGTGTCATCTGCATATCTGAGGTTATTGATATTTCTCCCGGCAATCCTGATTCCAGCTTATGCTTTATCCGGCCCAGCATTTCACCTGATGTACTCTGCATATCAGTTACATAAGCAAGCGGACAATNGGGTGGTGTCATCTGCATATCTGAGGTTATTGATATTTCTCCCGGCAATCCTGATTCCAGCTTATGCTTTATCCGGCCCAGCATTTCACCTGATGTACTCTGCATATCAGTTACATAAGCAAGCGGACAATATACAGCCTTGACATACTCCTTTTCCAGTTTGCAACCAGTCCGTTGTCCCATGTCTGGTTCTAATTGTTGCTTCTTGATCTGTGTACAGGTTTCTCAGGAGGCAAGTAAGATGGTCTGATATTCCCATCTCTTTAAGAATCTTCCACAGTTTGTTGTGATCCATGCAGAGAATTTAGCATAGACAATGAAACAAAAATAGATGATTTTCTGGAATTCCCTTGCTTTTTCTATGATCCAACAGATGTTGGCAATTTGACCTCTGGTTCTTTGGCCTTGCTTGCCTTGGCATAATTGTCAGGGTATATACTCAGTCTCGTTATAAAGCAGATCACTTCGCAGTCTAGCATATCTACTTATAACGCAACAGTTTTTTCTAAGAATAGTGGATTTTGTGTAATTTCAAGGTGTATAGTCATGATTTTTCCAAAATAAGGACCCTTCCTTTAAAAGTAATAATAGACTCTTCACCTCTGGAAAAATAAAATTTCATTAATTCTTAAATGGCTGGATCTTTACTTAAAAGAAAACAATAAAAATAAAATCTCCCTTCACACACATATAAGTAACTTAGAGATGTGAATTTTTCTCTTTCTTAGGTATGGAAATTGTTTCTGAAAAGGAGCTAGCTCAGTTAGCTCTGGTTCGACCATTAATATTCAATACGCAGGAGCAATCAACCATCAGGGATTATTTTAAAATGCTTACAAAAAAAGTATCAGAAGATGAAATCACCCAGGAATTTAATGTAAATATTTTGGTTTTAACCAAGGTCTATATGTGATTTGTTTTTCTACTTCTCAATCAGAGAATATCTGTTCTTTTTTTTCAGGTTGAATATATTGTTTTTATTTTTAAATATTAAATTTGTTTCTAAAGTACTGGGTGTACATAGTAAAAGAATAAAATAGCATAAAATGTTATAAAACAGATACAGTCTCTTTTTCTCTCTTGATTCCCTATACCACTATTAAATCTGTCATATAAACTTTCAGAAAAATTGCTGGCATGTACTTTATTATTTTGATCTTTCTTTCCTTTTATAAAGAATTCCAATAAGAAATAATTCCCAAATATATTAGGAGCATATATAGTTCTATCTCATTCTTTTTAAGTATTGCATGTTAGTTATATGAATGAAGACTTTTTTTCTTTAAATAGTCCTCTATGATGAACATTTAGTTTATTACAGATGTTGTTATTGTGAAAAACATCGCCCCTCTTCATTCATGTTCCTATGCATAGTCTTTAGAACAAATTCCGGGAAAGACAACCAGTATTTTGTGCTGTTAGATTTTTGGGTCTTTACTCATCTTTTAAGTGACAGATGATTTCTTGTTGATGTTCTAATTTGCATTTCTTAATTTGAGAACAGATAGCTTTTCATATGCTTTTAAGCCTTTCATATTTATTTTCAGTGAACTAATTCCAGTTGTTTGCCTAATTTTCTATTTATTCCTTTTCTTATCAATTATTAACTCTTTATAAATGAAGACATTTTCCTTTTTGTATGTGTTTTGTAAATATGGTAAAAATTTCCACTTTGTTTTTTTGTGTTACATGTGTATGCATATACATCTACTGTGAAGAAATAGCTAATTTTTAATGGTTGAATGTCATTCTTTCTTTTGGTGGCTTCAGGGTTTTCTGCATCCTTTAGGGATTCCCCTTTCACTCTAGGAACATAGCAATTATTTCTTGCTTTTTTTTTTCTAACATGTTGTGATTTTTTTCATTGCATAAATCTTTCATCCAGCTAGCATTTAATTTGTTATGATATTTGGTAGGGATCCAACACTCTATAGCTAATCAGTTGTTCAATGATCCTCTTGTCCCAGCTTCTCTTCAGTGATGTGAAATGCTACTTTTTCATGTACTGAAGCACCACGTATATTTTATTTTTGTGGTTTTTAAAATTGATTTGTTTATTTATGTACCAAACTTTAAAAATTAACATAGCTTTGTATTATATTTTACCATCCATTAAGACTCATCTTCCCTCATTACTCTTCTTTTATAGAATTGTTTTGCTTCTTTCTACAGTTGATTTTTTCTAGACTACCTTTAGAATTGGTTTGTAGAAAGATTACACTGTAAAAATAGGTGTGGAAATTGTTTCTGAAAAGGAGCTAATTCAGTTAGTTGTGATTCGACCATTAATATTCAATATTCAGGAGTAGTCAACCATCGGGGATTATTTTAAAATACTTACAAAAAGAAAGTATCAGAATATGAAATCACCCAGGAATTTGTGGTAAATATTTTGATTTTAACCGAGATCTACATGTGACCCTGATATTATCTTATGGCTTAAAACCTGGATCCTCATTCTCCATTGCAGTAGGGGCCAACATTAACTTACGGTAGTGCCAAGTTGGCTACCCAAGAGCTACTAAAGAGTTTTGAAGAAGAGAGTTTATGGTTTTGTGTCTGTTATTTTATTATTTTCATTGATAAAACGATAGGCTCTATCCGCAATCGTTCAGATCGGCAGGGCTGGGCACGCATCAGCTGCTCTGTGTGGGAAGCAAGGCCTTCCTGGTTAGTCCCCGTCCCCTGTGCTCTGCGATCGTGTGTTCTGTGCTGCTGTTACCATACTCTTCATTGTCTCCTAAAGAGGCCTGGACACGTCCTTGCCTTTATTCCTGTTCTCCTACCTGGCATGATACCCATTCACCTCTCCTTTCCTCTCACACACAGATTTCCGTGCTACTGACCTCTGAGCCTGGGGAAGGCTCAGTTCAGGTGCTGCTTTCTCTCTAGGAGCTTTCTCATGCCTTCCCATACCTTCCCATTCCTTCCCATACCTTCCAGTACAATCTAGTGCTGTCGTTTATGCTGGTGTGTGTCTACATTGATCACATGGCCACCTCTCTAGCTGTTGTTAACTTCTTAAGTATAAAGCCACTGTCAGATTCATCTTTGTATTGCAGACTGTGGAACAGTGATGAGTACATACTAAATGTTCATTTAATGTCGAATTCACAGTTGGTAATAAAGTTTTTGAAAAGAAGAATTCTTTAGTGTTCTAACTCTAATTTCTTCATGGGGCAAGGAGTAAACTGTGAGAGTTTATATTTTTGTTTCTATTATTTTATTAGTTTCATTTATAAAATGATAGATTAAGGGGTAGGTCCTAACAAGTTAATGTTCTGAATTGGCTCTTTTTTCTTTTTTTCTTTTTTTTTAAAATTTATTTATTTTTTAATTTATCTTTACAATACTCTATTGGGTTTGCCATACATCGACATGAAAAGGAAAAATCTTGGAGTTCAAGGGAAAAAGTATCTCCAGAGAGTTGAGCATTTCCTTACCAAGCAACTTGTTGATTGATTCACATCTTAAATCTGAGATATTTTATATAGGACTTTTCCAGTGGAGTTCCGACTTCTTTACTTACCATAAAACACATTTAATATCAGGATGTGTCACAAAGGGACTTGAGAATCATGAACACTACACAAAGACAGATATTTTTTCTCTCCTTTTTTTTTTCCTGTCATAGTAAATATATTACTTATATTTCTTACCTTTTAAAGGCTTTGGAAGTTAAGAATCTGCCTGCTGTTTTCCACTCTGGGAATGAACTACACAACAGAGATAAAAATAGATACCGAGATATTCTTCCATGTAAGCTACCAGTGATTTTAAGTATTTTCCTATTTACATTTGATGAAAGGTAAGAAGTGGGTTGTATGGCTTTCAGTCTTAGCCGTTTTGACCTGTGACCATGATGAACTCTGGAAATGAGCACTGGGTGCCCTGGGCATATCCTTGGTTATCTTAGATCACGAAGAAGGCCATGTCTTCTATCCCAGGTAAATCTTTACTCACTGTCACAGGATTCTTTTCACAAGTCCTTCAACCCTGTTCTTACGCATTCAGTTCAGTTCAGTTCCGTTGCTCAGTCGTGTCTGACTCTTTGTGACCCCATGAATCGCAGCACCCAGGCCTCCCTGTCCATCACCAACTCATGTCCATCAAGTCAGTGATGCCATCCAGCCATCTCATCCTCAGTCGTCCCCTTCTCCTCCTGCCCCTAATCCCTCCCAGCATCAGAGTCTTTTCCAATGAGTCAACTCTTTGCATGAGGTGGCCAAAGTACTGGAGTTTCAGCTTTAGCATCAGTCCTTCCAANAGGCTTCCCTGTCCATCACCAACTCCCTGAGCTTGCTCAAACTCATGTCCATTGAGTCAGTGATGCCATACAACCATCTCATCCTCTGTCCTCTTCTCCTCCTGCCTCAGTCTTTCCCAGCATCAGGGTCTTTTGCAATGAGTCAGTTCTTTGCCTCAGGTGGCCGAAGTATTGGAATTTCAGCTTCAGCATCAGTCCTTCCAATGAATGTTCAGGACTGATTTTCTTTAGGATTAACTGATTTGATCTCCTTGCAGTCCAAGCGACTCTCAAGAGTCTTCTTCAACACGACAGTTCAAACACATCAGTTCTTCTTCGGTGCTCAGCTTTCTTTATGGTCCAACTTTCACATCCATACATGACTACTGGAAAAACGATATTTGTGAGCAATTCTGTGTCATTTAAAATTAGTTGTGATTGCCAGTAATAAAACAGAAAAGGAAAAATTCTTCCTTCTTATCACTTCATGTTCAAATCACACATATACTGACTCATTATATTAGCAGCACATTTTATTCAGTAAGTTGTGATGCTAAATACTTTGCTGCTTTCGTTTCGTGAGTCGGTGCTGCTCGGCATCACTAGCCAGTCCCTAAATTTGTCACACTGTANTTCTTATCACTTCATGTTCAAATCACACATATACTGACTCATTATATTAGCAGCACATTTTATTCAGTAAGTTGCGATGCTAAATACTTTGCTGCTTTCGTTTCGTGAGTCGGTGCTGCTCGGCATCACTAGCCAGTCCCTAAATTTGTCACACTGTAATTTCATTAGAAAAGTGGGACTTTATCTTTTCCTGCCACACCATCACCCCAGATTTTCAACAAAACACTTTCAGTATGACGTCCGTCACCATTGTCTGGTTGTCGTGTATGTGTTTTTAATCTTAGCCGTTCAAAGCTCTATTTTGTAAGTCTGCAAAGTATTTATGTTTCATGTGAAATATTGAACATGAGCTTTTTAATTTAGTATTCTTTAAAATAATTCTTTTGTCATGGAGCCTATTTCTTTTGTTCTGTATGTGACAAGTAAATTTCAATTGTTTCTTTGCTATGTTAGCCAGTACATCTTTGCGATTAATACAAGTGTGGTTTTAGCAATTCACACTCAATAATGGCTCTAAAACTCAATATATGAGGAATCATAATTCTAGGTAAAATTCACATGAACTCTTTTGGTCTTCATTTCTTTGCAGGTACTGCCATTATTATTATTTGGTTAACCACTAAAGCTATATGCAGAAAAGCTGTGCTTTTCTTGAGAAGACAATCCAGTGACACTTCTTTTGCTATCAGTAAATTAAGGTTAAAAATGAATAATGCAAATTTATTTCCACAATTTGCCTAATCTTAAAATATAAATTATAAAACAGACTTTCAAGAAACAATGGATTCTAAATTCCATGAAGTTGGATTTTTATCATGTTTCCTTTTATGGATCATTCTTTTGGTGTGAAGTTTAAGAGCTCTTCACCTTGCCTAGGTCCTAAAGAATCCTATGTCATTTCTTAAAGTTCGGTAGTTTCACACTTTATCTTTAAGTCTGTAGTCCATTTTGAGTTAATTGTTTTTATAAGGGCCGAGGTTTAAGTCAAGGTTCACTTTTTTTTTTTTTGCCTAAAGATGTCCAGCTGTTAAGTTTCCTTTGTTGAAAAGGCTATTCTTCCTCCACTGAATTGCTTTTGAACCTTTGTCAGAAATGATTTTGAATATTTGTTTGGGGCCTATTTCTAATTCCATATTCTGTTTCACTGATCTAGGTATCTATCCTTTTGCCATCACCACACTTTGGATTCCTGTAGCTATATAGGAAGTCTTAACACAGGGAGAGTGAGTCTTTCTCTTTCAAAATTGTTTTAGCTATTATAAGTCTGTGCCTTTCAATATTAATTTTAAAATTAGCTTTTCTATGTTTATAAAAAAGCATGATGAATTTTGATAGGATGAATTTTACTATGTTGGATCTTCCAATATGAATGCAGTATGTCAACTTATTTAGGTCTTCTTTGATCTTCTTTGATTTATTTCATCAGCATTTTGTTATTTTCATCATACAGCATCTGTACGTGTTTTGTTAGATTTATCTTATTTCATTTGCTTTCAAGCTGTAAATGGTATTGTGTTTTTACTATCATGTTCATTGTATATACATGTATGTACAAATGCAGTTGATTTTTTCATGTTGATCTTGAATCCTGTGATCTTGTTGAACTCACTTATTGGTTCTAAGAGGGTTTTTTTGCCCTGTTTTGTTCTGTTTTTAGATTCCTTGTGATTTTCTACATAGATGCTCATTCCAGCTGCGAGTAGGGACACACATCTCTTCCTTCCCAATGCATTTGTTTCTTATCTCTTTATCTGGTCTTATTGCACTGCCTGGAACTTCAAGTGTTGTATTGAAAACAGGTAGTCAGAGCATACATTCTTGCCATCACTAACATTAGGGAGAAAGCAAATTAAGATCATTTGTTCTGTGAAAGACCCTATGAAGTAGATGAAAAGACAAGCTACAGACTTGGAAAAACTGTTTGCAACAAAGGTCTCACACCTAGAATTTGTAAAGACCTCAAAACTTATGAGTAAGCAAGCAATTCAGTTAGAAAATAGGTAAAAGACATGGAATTTCAATGATAAGGATGTATCAGTGACAATCACATGAAAAGAGGCTCAACTTCATTCGCCTTTAGGTAAATGAAATCAAGGAGATTTCAAACCAGTCAATGTTAAAGGAAATCAACCCTGAATACTCTTTGAAAGGACTGATGTTGAAGCTCAATGCTTTGGCCACCTGATGCAAACAGCTGACTCGTTAGAAAAGATCCTGTTGCTGGAGAAGATTGTAGGCAGAAGGAGAAGAGGGTGACAGAGGATGAGATGGTTGGATGGCATCACTGACTCAATGGACATGAGTTTGAGCAAACTCCAGGAAATGCTGAGGGACAGGGAAGCCTGGCATGCTGCAGTCCATGGGATTTGAGAATAGTCAGACACAACTTGGCAACTGAACAACAACAACAATACGAAATTAAAACCGTGATGAACTATCACTAGATATTGATTAGAAAGGCCAACATGAAAAATAATGACAGCACCAAATGCTGGTGAATGAAAAAAACTGGATTAGGTGTACATGGCTTATGCTTCCCAGGTGGCTCAGTGGTAAAGAATCTGCCTACCAATGCAGGTGACATGGGTTTGATCCTTGGGGCAGGAAGATCTGCTGGAGGAGCAGTGGCAACCCACTCCAGTGTTCCTGCCTGGAAAACCCCACGGACAGAGGAGCCTGGTGGGCTACAGTCCACAGGGTCTCCAAGAGCCAGACACAAGTGAGCAGCAGCAGCATACATTGCTTATAGGAATGAATGTAAAATGGTATATCCAGTCTGGAAAATAGTTTTTAAATTTCTTAAAAAAAAAAAAAAGAACTAAACTAATCTTACCATATAATCCTAGCAATAACACTCTTGGATGCTTATTCCATGGAAATGAAAACTTCAGTTCACATAAAAACCTGTATGTATGTGTTCATAGCAGATCTATTTATTACCACCCCAAACTGGGAAACAGCCTAAATGTCCTTCAACACATCCATACTGTGGGATACCATTTAGTAACAAAAAGGAATGAACTATTGCTTTGCTCAAGTTGCATGAATCTCAAAGCAATTAGCAATGACAAAAAGTCTCCAAAAGTTGGATATTACGTGATGCAAGGAGATCCAACCAGTCTGTTCTAAAGGAGATCAGTCCTGGGTGTTCTATGGAAGGACTGATGCTAAAGCTGAAACACCAATACTTTGGCCACCTCATGCAAAGAGTTGACTCATTGGAAAAGACTCTGATATTGGGAGGGATTGTGGGCAGGAGGAGAAGGGGACGACAGAGGATGAGATGGCTGGATGGCATCACCGACTCGATGGACATGAGTTTGGGTGAACTCTGGGAGTTGGTGATGGACAGGGAGGCCTGGAGTGCTGCGATTCATGGGGTCGTAAAGAGTCGGACACAACTGAGCGACTGAACTGAACTGAACTGATTATGTAATCTGCTTGAAATAACAAAGCTGTAGAGATTCAGAACAGAGTACTGGTTGACAAGGGTTAAGGATTGGAGTGGGTGGGTAGTTCTAATAGATAACAGGAGGAAGGCTCATGGTGGTATAGTTATGCATCTTGGTTGTGGTTGCAGTTACATGAATCTTCACATGTGATAACTTTGTATACAATAATACATATATGCCTATGCTGACGAATGATTGTATGTAAAACTGGCAAAATCTGAAAAGGCTGGTAAATTATACCAATGTCAATTTCCTGGTTTTGATATTATACTCTAGTTGTATAGGGTGGTATAATACTAGGTGACAAGATACACAGACTATCCCTGTACATTTTTTGCAACTTACTATGTATCTATGGTTATTTCAATATAAAAGTATTTAAAGGATTAATTAAAATTTTAAGTTATAGTAACAAAAAGTTGTAAAAATAAAGGAATACTTAACATTTCTCTGATTTTTATGTACTTTTGGATGATAGTTGACAGTTGACAAACCTTAAATTTCGTGTGGTCTTACTGCACATGACTGGTCCTCAGCTTGCACCACATGTGACTCGTCAAGCAAGTTGAACAGCACCTGAGCTGGTCTATGTCCTATTCCACTGATGAGGCTGCTTGACGCGGCACCGCTGTCAGATTGCCATTAAGATTTTCTAAACACTTATTGCCAGTTTCTGGACTTAGCTCGCTTTGGTCTGGCAACAGCCTTTTGTAGACCTGCACCAGCTCAGTGACCACAGTGGGTAGCGGTGTTCTCCATGCACAGGTGCAGAACCTGGGGTTGGGCCAACTGCCGCTCAGGGCCTCCATTTGAGTTGAGAGGGCTCTTTATATGAGGAACAGCTGGGTTACTGTTGTGGCCAGAAAAGGTTTCTATGCTTCAGGCTCTTGCAGAATCACAATGCTGCTTTAAGTTCTCCCTTTGGAGAACAGAAAAGTACACACAGGGGCAAATTTGTTGTTATTTCTTTTGGAGAACATTTCTTATTATAAATGATTACTTCCTGCTTTTTCCTGGAAACCCATTTGAACAAGTCTTCCTTATCCACTAGACTAGGTTAAACATAGTACATGTTCTTATGACTGAAAACGAGAACTTGCTAGTTAAATCTTGAGATAGCTTTCACTGGGAAGAAGTATGGCGTACTCCTTAGGCATCTGGGGGTTTTGAGTTTTCCCCCTCTCTGGATAATACACAATTACTGTCATCCTGTTACAGTTCGACATCATGAATATAGTGGGCCAAATGAGAGAACAACGGCGTGGAATGATCCAAACAAAGGTAAGTCACACCACATAAATTCTCATAAGCACAATAATGATATAAAGATGAATATCACATTGAAACATACATTGTATAGCACATTATAATTTGTAAAGCTCTTTTACCTACACAATTTCATTGAATTCTCACTGTTTGAGGTAAACATAAGTTTTGCTCTGACATTACTGATGACGTACCTTGAGTTCAGAGCAATGAAGTTTGTTTTATCAGAGAGCAAGTGTAAGAGCCAAATCTGAAACTGAAGTCTCCTAATGCCCAAACACATGCTTAGTCCATAATGCCATGTTATTTAAGTAACGTATCTAAAGTTATTTTCCATAAATTTATGAATGGCAATTTTAGGACATTTATTTGCAACTAAAGTATCAGTCATTGGCACGTCATAAAAAAGATAGCATAAATATCACAGGTAATAGTTATACTAATCATGAAGGGTCAAGAGAATATGGATAATGAAAACAAACAGGTACCCCTAAATCTTTTTTATGGTTTTTTAAGGCAATGTTCAATGATATGAAGTATTTCCTTTGAACTAGGGTTGCCTAGGAGATCTGAGGCTACATCTTAAAAAAGTTTAAATTTTATTCATCCAATGAAGATATAAAGAGACTGATATTGAGTCAGATTCCCTTCTGTTCAGTTAACTAATTCTAGACTAAAGACTATATTATTATCATTTATCTTCCTGATGCTTTAAAGAAGTTTTTGGTTAAATGTTAACCTTTTTTTAGGCACTTCTTTTTGGGTTAAGACACTCTTTTTAAACACTTTGTAGTTAAAAAGTACAAATGTCTTTTCTGAAAGTGGATATTGGTATTCAATTAACATTCCATTGTTTTTCATATATGTATGTGTGTTTAGGAGCAGTATATGTTTTGTTATAAAATTGTGCTTGAAGTTCTACAGAAGCTTTGGACTGTAAAATAAGAAAGACTTCTATTGCCTCACACTTGAAATTATTAGCAAGTGGCTTGGAGCCTCCTCTTAAAGAACATGTTCGAGCTGTGCTTGAAGGGCTTTGCTTATACAAATGTGCTTTCTTGGTATATCATTTGACTTTCTGACAATTCCCTGAAGGCAGTACCATTTGGTTTGGGGTAAACAGTGTTTACCCACTGATCTTACTTAGGTAATATCAAATACCTTCTCATGAAATGAAAGTTATGTAAAACAACTTCCGTCTATTTGGTTGAAGAGATTACAGAACCCAGTAAAGGATTTAAACTGTATTATTTAAGATTTTATTTGGAAAGACAGCTGGAGGGAGCTGAGAATTTTCAGGATCACAAGATCACGAGATTATATCATGATTTCTTACAAGCATTTTCAAGACAAATACGTATCCATGTTTTCTAGCTAGAGTCTGTGCTTTTAGGTGGTATTTGAATAGCTTAGGTCACTAAAGGACCCAGTTAGAAAGGGTCAGCTTTCTATGCAAATTGGATTCCCTTTCCCTGTACTTCTCTACTCCTGTGGAGCCCCAGGGACCTCAAAGGACAAGCTGCCTTTCTAGAGCAGCTGGACAAGGTCTGGGAATTTTCATGGGTGGGCAGAGTTCCTCCTCTCCATCACTTGAGTGCACTGGTGAATGGTCCAAAACTAAAATAGATGTTTATGTAGAAAGTCCAAGAGGAAACTTTTGCCCGTTCTTGAGTTCTTTCCTATCCCACCCTAACACTTAACATATTAGTCTGCTTTGTTAAAAGCAAACATTACATTTTACTTGCCTCTTAATCTCTGCCCTTTAGCTTTAGAGGGCAATAAACTTTGATATAAGCTTTATTACGTACTTCTAGGTATCTGTTACGCCAGATATATTTTTCAAACTAAAATCTATGATTATTATTATTTTCTTCAGCGTTCCATTAAATCATTTATTTCCATTACTGCCCCACCTCTGCCGTGACATTTAGAAGTTGGCTTGGAGAACCAGATTTTGGAGAACCAAATTTATAGTTGTGAAAATGAAAACTTCCATACTCTCTTTTTGAAAAGATGTGGCCATTATTAAATTCATCTTATTATAGGACTTTGCATCATACAGTTACAGTGATATTTTTGTCAAGGAATTTTAGTGACCATTTATACTTGATTCTAAACTATAAAGCAAGTGATATATGTCTTTGTATGACAGTTGAGATCAGAGTAGTCTTTGCATTGTACTGAGAAAGTTTCTAATATTAATCCATAAGTCTTGAATTTTTAAGAGCTTATTTTGTTCCCTTAGTTGAATGGACACTTGAATAGGTTGAATTAAAATTGATACTTCTCATTTTAAAAATAAGTAAATGCTGGAAATGTAATTTATATTAAATGAATTGATTTTACCTATTTATATTACTTTTGTAAATAATAATCTGTGCTAAACATTAATTTTGATGATTGGCTTTTAATATTTATGTTACTAATTTTCTGTCATAGTAAAATAATAAATATAATGTACAATAATATTTCTGAAAAGGATTCTATGCTGTTATTTAAATTGAGAGGTTTCCTATGTATTGCCTGAAGTATCTGTATTATTTGGACCTTGAAATGTTCTTATAAAGAAAGTTCCCACAGTTCTTGACGGTGAACCTGTCTCTTCTTTAGTGTGTGCCTCGTATTTCTATAGCTGGACTGACTTTTAGCTTTTCAGGGAAATAAGTAACTATGAAAATCCCAATTGCATTTGTTTTTATTTCATTTTGGGGAAGTGAATCCCAAATTGAAAATTTTTGACTAATTGAAATACTAAGTTTTATACCAATAAAAAATCAGTTTTTGCCTAGGATATGAATATGAAACTCCCACTACAACATTTAAATATAAGCATATATGTACATATTAGCTTTCAACTTTAAATATATAGTTTAAATCATATGCTCTTGGTGAATTTATATATTGGACCCAACCTTTTCAGAAATAAATGTAGATTGCATGCTCATGTAAGCCTTACCAATTTATTTTTCTTTTGGACCTTTCACCCCCAGTTTGTCTAATTAAATTGAATTTTCAATTAAGTTTACAATTGTTACTCAAAATCATTTCAGTGATTTATTTACACCGAAAAATTTAAAGGAAAACACCTTAAATAACTTTAAAACAAATGAGTTTCATTTTCTACTTATTTTTTCTTAATCTTCAAAAAAATTAATTTTCTTCAATGTTATCTTAAAGTTCAGGTAACTAAACCAGAAGATTGGAAAGTATTCATTCAATAGGTCAATGATGGGATGATGAATCATTCAGTGCAGCACTCAGTTTGTCCACTGCCACAATGAAAAAGTAATAACTAATGACCTCATAATGAAACAATTTGAATTAGAAGGAATTTTAAAAGATATCTGATGTGACCATCATATCTGAAACCTCAACATTTTTTAAATACTACTAGGAAGCAACATCATATTTGGAGATGAAAAAATAGAGTCTTCTGAATAAAACAGAACCTCCTGTTAGCACTATAGGTGAGCACTGCTCTACAGTTATCCAGTCAATGCAATAAGATTACAAAATGGTATAATTGGCATAAATGTTAGAAAATTGGAACATATAATCTTTTATTTGGATATTTTGCCCACCTAGAAATAGTGAACTCAAATATAGTATTAGAAAACTCATTATGAAGTATGGATAAAAAGATATCTACGCACCAAAAATTAATTTTTCTCTATATTAAGGGTCCGGAGGAGACAATGGCACCCCACTCCAGTACTCTTGCCTGGAAAATCCCATAGATGAGGGAGCCTGGTAGGCTGCAGTCCATGGGGTTGCCAAGAGTTGGACAAGACTGAGTGACTTCACTTTCACTTTTCACTTTCATGCATTGGAGAAGGAAATGGCAACCCACTCCAGGGTTCTTGCCTGGAGAATCCCAGGGATGGCGGGATTGCCTGGTAGGCTGCCATCTATGGGGTCGCACAGAGTCGGACACAACTGAAGCGACTTAGCAGCAGCAGCAGCATATCAAGGGTCAGCAAACTGGCCTGCAGGCCGACTCTGGCCTAGGCCTGTTTTTGTAAATAGAGTTCTGTGGCCATTTCTTGGGGTATTGTCTGCAGCTTTTCTGCTGCAGTGGCAGTGGCACGGTGGCAGAGGTCATCCGGCCCATAGAGTCTGAAATACTTACCATCATGACCCTTCAAAGAAGAAGTTAGCTAACCTCAGACATATGTCTCTAACGGGAAAAGTATCTCTGAGCAATAGGGATCAGTTCAGTTCAGTCGCTCAGTTGTGCCCGACTCTTTGCGACCCCATGAATCGCAGCACGCCAGGCCTCCCTGTTCATCACCATCTCTCGGAGTTCACTCAGACTCGCGTCCATCGAGTCCGTGTTGCCATCCAGCCATCTCATCCTCAGTCGTCCCCTTCTCCTCCTGCCCCTAATCCCTCCCAGCATGAGTCTTTTCTAATGAGTCAACTCTTCCCACGAGGTGGCCAAAGTACTGGAGTTTCAGCTTTAGCATCATTCCTTCCAAAGAAATCCCAGGGCTGATCTCCTTCAGAACTGACTGGTTGGATCTCCTTGCAGTCCAAGGGACTCTNGCATCACTGACTCAATGAACATGAGTTTGAGTGAACTCTGGGAGTTGGTGATGGACAGGGAGGCCTGGCAAACTGCAGTCTATGGGGTTGCAAAGAGTTGGACAAGACTCAGTGACTGAACTGAAGTGAATTGAACTGACTTCTGTATAAACCGCAGTCATGGCTGGGATTTATATTCTGAACCTGAGCCTTTAGTATGACTCAGGTTAATGAGGCTTGCTGATCCAGACAACACTATTGTCACTAAAATAGATGAAATCTTTAAATGTTACAAAATGGAGGACCCTAATGGCACAGGGAAAATTAGGAGAGAAATGATATAGGCAACTATAAGCTTTGCTTTCAGAAAAAGAAGATGATTTAAAATTGTCTAAAGGAAACAAAGCTAGTACGGTGGTTAAGAATCTGCCTACCAAGGCAGGAGATGCAAAAGATGTGGTTTGATTCCTGGGTTAGAAAGATTCACTGGAGTAGAAAATGGCAACCCACTCCACAATATTCTTGCCAGGGAAATCCCATGGACAGAGGAGTCTGGCAGGCTACAGTCCAAGGGTTGCAAAGAGTTAGATGAGACTGAGCATACACAGTTCAGTTCAGTTCAGTTCAGTCGCTCAGTCGTGTCCGACTCTCTGTGACCCCATGAATTGCAGCACGCCAGGCCTCCCTGTTCATCACCATCTCTCGGAGTTCACTCAGACTCACGTCCATCGAGTCCGTGATGCCATCCAGCCNTGATTTTCCATGTGAGTTTTCTCTTACAAAACAATCCATCCCACAGACCACAATATTAAAAGTTTATTGTTGGAGTGATAATTTTACTACTCACCTCTGGATTAACCTTGGTCTAACACACTTCCAACTTCATTGTATTCACTCTGTATTAGTGCTTCTGTCCCCGAAGCGTTAATTAAATGAGTGGTCACATAAATGGCAGAAGAGGCAGCAAGGTGAATTTATTCTACCTTTAAATGTAGTTGAACGCCTGTTCTTTTGTGATGCGTCGGGGAGAGCAGTAACAGCCGCCCTGGGTGGGAGAGCGGTGCCTCCTTGCTGAGCAAGGTCTGCTTGGCAGTGAGGGGTGGCCGCACAGTGGCTGCTCCAGTCTGTTGCCCCGTCCGAAGCTCACAGGAACCCCCGAGAGAGAGGTTGATTGGTCTTTGTTGGAGAGGCGGACTCTGAGTCACACGGAATTACACCAGAGCCGGCCCCATGCTTCTCCACCCCGCTGCTCTCCCTGAGCTCTTCAACGGGGCTCAGGGTTCCCCTGCTTTTCTGCTTGGATTTGGAGCTGACAATGAGCCTCTCTCTGGACAGAAACACAGCCGCCCTAACACTTCCTGTGTGGGCTGATTTTCCGCTTGCCAGCAGCTCTGGCCCCCAGAACCCACATTGCCCAGGGCACCTATTGTTTGAACTCAGGTGGCTTCTGTGTGACCAGAAGCCCCAAGTTCTCACCCCTCCAGGCTGCTCAGCCCGCTCCCTGGTAAAGACTGACCTGGAATGAGAGGCAGTTTCTACAGTCAGCTTTGAGAGGGTGGGATGTGCTCTATCAAAGAAGGAAGGTGGGAGGCCTTTGGGTCAGTGTTTGCCGGGACCCTTTATAACCTCCTTGAAATGGTTTCCTGCCACTAAGACAGCCCACGTTTGTCATCCCCCACCACAGGGCACCCGCCCACCCCTGCCAGCAGTCACACTGTGTGCCCATCTGGGAGAGTGTTACCTCTAATGAGATCCCTGCTCAAAGCCTGGCCTGGCTCCCCCCCATCTAACCAGAGAGCTCCAAACCGGCTGGGTAGGCCAACAGTGACGCCTTCTCCACGGCCCAGCCCTCTGCTTCCTGGGGAAGGAAAGTGGCGGACAGATGCCCTCACATCTCGGTCTGGAAGTGGGGTGCTGGCAAACCCAGTCTGCTCTGAGGTCGCCAGGTCAGCCTCCAGGACAAACAGGCCCTGCCTACCCGGGGCCCAGGCACCGAGAGGGGGGCCAAGCCGCAAGGGCCCCAGGCCAGAAACAGCTGCCCACGGGGCCTTCCGCTCAGGAGGCCGTCGCTCAAGCCAAAGAAGCGCCGTGAACCAAGGCCAGGCTTGGAGACGGTCCCAGTGTGTGGAGAGCCCTAAGCCCACAGGAGCCTCAAGCTGAAGGGTCTCCATGGAGGTCGTACCTGCTGAGCGGGGTGCGGTGCAGTACCCTGGCCTGGCCTCCCCTCTCAGGCTCTCTTGTGGAGCTGAGCACGCTGCTGGCACTCAGCAGATCATAAATCACCGTCCTGCAAGGCCTTCGGCTGGGATAACTGCACAGCTGGAGGAATTTTCTTTTTTCCCCCCAAACTTAACACATCATAAAACACAGCCGTTTAGGGAATGAGAACAACCAGGAGGTGTTTTTGCCTCAGAGGCTCTGTTCTAGGAAAGCTTGAAAGGTGAGGTTTGGAGTCTGATACGTCTCCACTCCCAGTCAGCCTTACCGGAAAGCGTGAGAACGGCCATTTCCACGGACCCCCAGGTACCTTCTGAAGTGGCAGGCTGGCTGTCTGGCCTGGGCCAGCCAGACCTAGGGCAGAAAGAGGCCAGGGCTCTCTCTCCAGGTCCATCTGGGGTTTGTGATAGGTGGGTTTACTGTAAGCGAGTACAAATTTGTCCCAAAATTTGCTCCTGAGTCTCCTCATCCCCTTCAGTCTGTCGGCACTTGACCCTAGGTTCTGCCAGCCGAAGGCAAGGCCTAGTCCAGAGGAGAGCTTGGAGTGCCTGGCTACAGTCTGGTTATGGAGGGTGTCTCGGCCAAGCCACAGCTTCTATTTCCTATCAGGTCAAGATTCTCCAAGATGGGTATTAAAGACTTTACTTTGATTTATTAATTCATTGACTTACCAGCTTTTCCTTTTCTTTCAGGTGGTAAATATTATTATTTCTTAAGTGTCAGGGGCAACCTAAGCAGCAGAAGCAGATAGGTGCCTGTTCCCATGGTGCTTTCAAACACTTCAGGAAGATTATAGTGCCTGTAACTTAAACATCATCTCGTGATGATTATTTGAAGAGATGCAAGGTATGAAAGGAAGCAGGTGCCTGGAGAATATGACAGAGGAAGGGGATCCGTTCTTAGGGTTCAGGGCTAATGACAAGGGGGCAGTGACGTCTGAACTGAGATCTGTGGGGCAAATAAGAGTTAGTTTGCCGAGGGCCCACCAGACGTGCCAAATGGCAGAGACAGAGCTGCCTGCAGTGGGCCTATGCAGGTGGAGCGGGCTATGTCCAGGAAATTGAGGGACCAGTGCAGAGAGTCAAGCCAGGGTGGAGGGTGAGAGCTGAGGGAGGGCAGTGGCTGGGCTCAGGGGCTCAGCTGGGGACTGTGTACCAGACAGTTTCTCCTGGAACCTTTCCAGAAGGTTCCTCCTGGAAAGTAGGGGCAGTGTCATCTTGGAGTGAGGGGGACTGTACGCAGTGGGAGAGTTTAGCAGGAGAGCAAGTTGATAAGAAAGACATGGTGGGTGTGAAATACAGGACTTTGGGATACTGAAATGTGGGTCCATAGCGGAGTCCACTTTCTCTTCCTTTTCTGAACATCTCCATATATATGTGCACCTCAACTTCATATATATGGTTCTTTATATCGATGAACATATATGATTATATATATTAGATTTTATATGTATTAGGATTATGCTCTTCATATATATGTATGATTTTTTTTTTTTTTTAGTTGAAGCAAGTAGTATGAGAAAAGGTGTAGAAGAGAGAAATGTGTTGCATTCTGGAAACTGCAAGCTGATCAGCTTGACTTGAGCCAAGGATGAGGGGGAAGGGCTGGCTTAGTTTATGTCCCTGAGGGTAACTAAAGAGAAAGAACAGATGGGTCATATTAGCTTCTCAGCATAAAGGTCACCTTAATTGGAGGCTGGGGATGACTGCATGCCAGTGATATAGGTACTGGTCCAGCTGATGTGACTTGCAGGCTACAGGAGGACTCACCTGCTTGTGCACAGCCTCCTGAGAGCATTGCTCTTAGACTAGAGTGCTTTTCAGAATCATCAATCCCATGAGTCTGAGAAAAAAGACCAAGTAAATTACAAACAAACAAAAACCAAAAACAGCCTCCAAACTCCCTTTTTCTCTCATTGGGAGGACTGTCTTTATTAAAGTCTCCTTGGAACCTAAAGCTGTGAGAAGTGCCGTAGTTCAGCAAAACTAACTGTTTAACCCAGAGTCAAGTTATTGATCCTGTCTTTTATCTTCTATATTCTGATGCTTGGACACCTTGGGACCTTGCTGCCCGTTCCTAAAGGTAGTAAACAACCCACCTGAGAGTACGTTTTTCAACTGCAAACCAACCAATCCAGGGCCCATACCCCGACTACCTCCTTTAGTGGTTCTCACACTTTGGGCCAGTGTCCACCTGTCCTAATCACCCAGGGCCACATACTTGAAACGTGCCCCAGAACTAATAAAATTGTTCACACTAGCCAGTCCTAAGCAACTTCATTCTGCCCTGTCTAATCATTCCCACGAAAACCACCATAAAGGCATTTGCCCACAGTTTCCCCCTTCCTCTGCCTCCTGATTGACGCTGGTGGCCCTACATGGCAGGCTGTGTCTCCTGTTTCTAGGGACCCGTGGATGTAACAAAGTCTTTCAAGACAATCATTTCCAAGTCTGCATGTCTTATCATACCTGATTAAAACAAACCCCAGTACCCTTACGACAGCCCTGTGGGTAGTGTGGCCAGGACAGTCCTTCCTGACACTTATTGCTCTACGTAATTTCTTTAATTCTCCAAAATGTCCCAGTCTGGATGGTAAGTTTTAAAGGGCCATGTCTCCTCGTTGAGAATCCCAGGTGATATGGAGCAAAAGAGGAGGGTCCAGGGCAGAATCCTAGAGATCTGTGGGAAGGAAATGAGGGTTAATGTGAAGTGGGAGAATTTGTCACATCAGAGAAATTGAGACTTGGAAAGTCACAAGAGTAACAATTCGTGAAGAAGCCAAAGGAAGTGAGAACCACAAAGGCGCCCCTGCACCCGCTCCTGAGGGCGTGTGTGGGGCGGGGTGCGGTGCCTGTGGACCGAGGGGGGATGCACGGCAGAGTGGGAAGCGCTGACTGCACAGCTCGCTGCCCAGCTTTACAATCACAGGAGAAGCTGGGAGGGAGACGGGCAGGAATCTGAAAGGCAACAAGCCTAAGGACATGGTTTATTTTAAGGGGATAAACTCGGTTTTCCTGACTTTTGTAGAGGAAGAGAAGTTATAAGACAGAAAACATAGCGAGAAAAGATCGTCTCTTTTAAAAAAAATGGTGCTGGGGAAACTCCATATCCACATGCAAAAGAATGAAATTGGACTTCTATTTGACACCATAAATAAAAATCAAAGCAAAATGGATTAAATATGTAAGTGTAAGACCTGAAACTATAAAGTTCCTCAAAGAAACCCTTGGTGGTGGTGGGGAACTTCTTGACATTGGTCTTGGCAATGACTTCTTGGATTTGATACCAAAAGTACAGGAAATAAAACCAAAAATAGACAAGTGGGGCTATATCAAACTAAAATGGAAAGGAATCAGCAAACAACAGTGAAACAGCACCCTATGGAATGAGAGAAAATACACGCAAACCATCTATCTAATAAGGGGATACTATCCCAAACATAAATATCTCCTTCAACTCAATAGCCCCCCCCCCCATAATCCAATTAGAAAATGGTCAAAGGGCTTGCATATACATTTTTCCAAAGAAGGCATACAGATGGCCACCAGGTGTATGGAAAGGTGTTCAGTATCCCTAATCATCAAGGAAATGAAGATTAAAACCATAGTGGGATATTACCTCATGTCTGTTAGGATGATAATTAGCAAAAGCAAAAGATAAATGTTGGCACGAATGTGGAGAAATTGGAAAGCTTATACAATGTTGGTGGGAACGTAGAATGGTGCAGCTGCTATGGGAAACAGCACAGAGGTTCCTCAAAAAAATTAAAAACAGAGCTACCACATGATCTGGCGATCTCACTTCTGGGGGTATATCCAAAAAAATTGAAATCAAGAAGTCTAAAATATATCTGTATCCCCATGTCCACTACAGCATTACACACAAGAGTCATGATATGGAAGCCAATCAAATGTTTATCGACAGATGAATGGACAAAGAAATTATATGTATCATACATATATACATATATATATACACACACACACGTGTGTACTGAATCTTTAAAAAAGGAAACTCTGCCAATTGTGACTGCATGGATGACCTAGAGAACATTATTGCCAAATGAAGTAAGCCAGTCTCAGGACACATACCGCATGATCCCACTTATATGAGCCATCTAAAATAGCCAGCCTCAGAGAAGCAGAGAATAAAATGGTGGTTGTCAGAGGCTGGGGTGTAGGAGGGGATGCTGCTAAGTCGCTGCTAAGTCGCTTCAGTCATGTCCGACTCTGTGCAATCCCATAGACAGCAGCCCACCAGGCTCCGCTGTCCCTGGGATTCTGCAGGCAAGAACACTGGAGTGGGTTGCCATTTCCTTCTCCAAGGAGGGGATGAAGAGTTGTTTTCAATGGGAATAGAATTTATTATACAAGATGAATAAGTTCTAGAGATTTTGTTATATGACATCTTACCTGTTAGTTAACAATATAGTATTGTGTGTGTGCGCGTGCTGCTGCTGCTACTAAGTCACTTCAGTTGTGTTCGAGTCTTTGCAGCCCTATGGACTGTAGCCGGCCAGGCTCCTCTGTCCATGGGATTCTCCGGGCAAGAATACTGGAGTGCATTCCCACGTTCTCCTTCAAGGGATCTTCCCGCCCAGGGATCTAACTTGGGTCTCGCACATCTGCTGCACTGCAGGTAAATTCTTTACCACTAAGCCAACAGGGAAACCCCATAGTATTGTGCTCTTCAAAATACGTAAAGAAGACTGATCTCATGTTATATTCTTACTGAAAAAAAAAAGAACACAAGGGAATTTTCTTGAAATTGATGTATATTTTTAGTGCCTTGGGCTGTGCTTGTGGGATGGTATCATAGGAGTATGCATATGTCCAAATTCATCAGGGTGTATAAATTAAATATATGCACGCTTTTGTATAAAAATTATATCTCAGTAAAGCTAAAAAAAAAAAAAGGTATAAGAAACATGGGAAGAGGTCAAGAAGGAATCAGGAAGGTGAGGAATCCAGAGTCCAGGAGGAAAAGTTTGTCTTGAAAAAAGGAAGACTGTTTTTCAATAAAGACCCACTGGGGGAAGATAGAGACATTCTGAGGCAAAGGGGAGAGAAAGTAAGAACGTCATTATCAGGTGAAATCTCAATAAATTACAAAGCTCATTCCTCAGGAAGTGGGGGTGGGTGTGTGGGCTTGGAGAGAGGAGAAAGATTGGAAACAGCTGCCGGAGGAACCTGCTGGAGGCCAGCAAGGGATGAAAAACTGGGTTATGCAGCAACCTCAAGGGGCCAGGGGAGGTTTGCAAGGACTGGCTTGTTGAGGAGCTGAGGCGTGCCGTTCCACAGCCTCCCTCTCTGCGCTGCACAGACCAAGGGGTAGAGGGGAAGCGAGGTGCCAGCTCCTCTGGTGTTGGAGCCTGGCAAGGTGGGAATGGCAAAATGCCAGGACACCCAGGGATTGTGAAGCATATGTGAGCTTAGAGTTGAAAATGATTTCTAAAGAAACTTGTGGGATGAGAAAATGGGTGGTCTTTAGGGAGATAAAGAGCAGATGAAGGAGGACTGGGGAGAGATGGAATTGGGAGCAGATTGTGGTCAATGAGGGTTACATCAGAGGGACTGGCGATGGAGTGATTCTTAATATTTAAGAATCTATGCTCACCTTAGTTTCCTATACCCCAAGGGTCCCTTTCAGGCCAATTTTGCTCTATGAAAGTGCATGTAGCCCTCACTTTGCATTGGTCTAATATGCATGAATGTCTGTTACCCTGCTTTCAAGATTTCCTTTTTTTTTAGTTTTCAGATGTGTTAGCATTGAAATTGAATAGGACACTTTGTGACACTCTTGGGTATAAGAATACTTCCCCCCCCAACCACATTCCCCCTCTCTTGAAGTAAAAGACTTTGCTTCATGCCTCCCCTGAATCTCAAAAGGCTCAAGAGTTAATGGTTAGGAAAATGTGAATATGTAGTACTAAGAATATCTGTTGGGCCGGGACACTGGTAATAATTTAAACAACACGTCAGTCATACAGCATGGAACCTATAACGCATGTCAGGATCTATAAGGCACTTTTGATTATAAAAAGTAAAGGTCATATTTTATATCTCAGGATAAGAGGTAAAACTGACTTCAGACAAAAATAACAAATTGAGGACAAGGGCTCCATGGCTGGGCGGCTGAGCCTGGCAAGATCCTTATCGTACTTGAGAGGAAGGATTGAGATGATGAATAACAATGCAGATTATTCTCAGCTCAAAGGAGAAGGTAAATCAGGGACACAGACTGGAAAGATCAGGGTAACAACTGCAAGAACAGAAAAACGTAATCATTCCAAAACCATCAATAAAGCAAAAATTGCCTGTGCAGGAAAAATAT
The DNA here is from genome assembly GCA_006410875.1 of Neotragus pygmaeus. Classification (NCBI taxonomy): domain Eukaryota; kingdom Metazoa; phylum Chordata; class Mammalia; order Artiodactyla; family Bovidae; genus Neotragus; species Neotragus pygmaeus. The sequence continues at coordinate 1,662,559 of SJYV01002568.1, forward strand.
AAATAAAAAGAGAAGCAATGGAAAGGTATGGAAAAAAGAAGCTATAAAATAAGATAGCTGAAGTAAGTCCAAGTTACATCAGTAATCACAAAAAAGCAAACAGATTAACTTACTTATTAAAAGATAGATACCATCAGGTTAAAAATTTTTTTAATCCATCCATATGCTGTTACAAGCGGCAGAACTGAAATAAAATTATGCAGAAAATTAAGGGATAGAAAAAATACATATATCAGGTATGTGCAAACCTAAATAATGATGGTGAAGCAATATTAAGCACAGATACAATAGAATTTAAGGTAAATGGCATTTGGGGGTGATGGGAATTCACTATCCTCAAAAGAATTATCTGCAATTATGAGCTGTATGTTCTTGAATAGCATAGCCCTGGAGTATCAAAAGCAATATTATATCAATATGCATAAGGCGAAAGCCTACAGAATGATAAAAAATGGCAAAGCTATAACCATAATGGAAGATTTTAATTCACTTCTATATAAACAGGTAAGAAAATTAGTTAGTAGACAGAGAATCCAAACACTATCCCCCTGCATAATCTGATAAATAAACATACCACCTTGGAATCATTGTTGGGGCAGTTCTCTTAAAAATCTGGTGGACATCCAGGCTGGCACTTCTTTCTGAGGGAGATGGCTTTCTTGGTAATAGAAGACAGAAATCCCTGTCCTTCAAAACCTAAGAAGTAATGGCACTGACATGAAGTAACTAGAAACCCCTCCGGGCGGCAGGCTGAGTGCCCTGTTCTGGGTTAGTGCTCTGAACCTCAGGGTTCCCATCTGGAAAATGGGCATGGGAACCATGGTGTGGCAAGGGGAGGGGAGGAGAGGAACAGGCTTTGAGCCCATTAAGTCCCATGCATATGCCAGTGTCCTGATGCTGTGAGATGTTCTTGTGGATTCAGACCAGAATGCTACTGGGTTCACAGAAGGTGCAAAACAAGTCATGACTGGATTAGTTAGACAGCGAGCAGAATAAATCAGCCATACGAAGAGTTTGAAATTGGTCCTTTGGAAGGAAAGTCTGGTTTGAACAGGGAGCTATTATTGTCCTGGAAATGAGGGAATTGGGAGTGTCTGGGTCATCAGAGCCCAGCTAATTAAGGCTGGGCTTAGTCACCCTAACAGGAAGTCTGGGAGCCTGATAGCTGGAGGCCAGTGGACTTGATGCTACCAGCCCCTGAGGTTCTGCCAGGCCACAGAGGGTTGACCCTGGGACACTGAGGGGCTCCATCCTGGGCCCACGCTTGAACCCACCGATGCGTGGAGCCACTTACTCCTGAGAGCTGGTTCAGGGGCCCTGGTTCAGGCTGTAGATCCCCACCCCAGCCAATGCTTGAAGGCCTACATGACACTCCGTTTTCAATGAAGATAGAAATGATACTTCCAGGGAAGGAAGAGTCTGGAAGCTAAAGGAATGACGTCGTATTATCTATGCTGTGTAACAAGCTACAAATTTAGCACCGGAACACCCAGTTATCATATCTTAGTTCTTGTAGGTCAGAAGTGTAGGGGGGCTCTGCTGGGCCACCTGCTTAGGGTCCCACTAGTCTGAAATGGAGGCTTTTGGCGGATTCTGCTTCCCAGCTCTCTCCGGTTGCTGGCAGAATTTAGGTCTTTGTGAATTTCGATCTGAGGTCCCTATGTTCTTGCTGGACGTGATCTGGATTCTGCTTTAAGCTCGCAGTAACCATCCTCAGGTCCTGGCCCCCTGCTCCTCCCTCTCAGCAAGGGAGCTCCCTCCTTCATGCCTAAGCTCCCTGACCTGTCAGACCTCTCTGAACGCCTTGTCTCCCACCAACCAGAGAAAAACACATTTTAGAGGTCCCAGGCGATTATGTTAGGCTTGACGAGATCCCTCCAAGTCTCTCTGTCTTAAGGTCACCCGATTAGCAGCCTCAACGCCATCTGTAAAGTCCCTCTGCCATATGAGTAACTTCATCGATGGAGGGATATTTCATCATAGTCACAAGTCTTACCCACACTCAAGGGACGGAGGTTGTACAGGGCAAGGGCTTTCAGGCTCACCTCAGCCTTCTACCCTTCCCACAGGGCTTGGAGGTGAAACGCAGCCAGGTTGGGCCAGAAAGGAGTTTCCTGGCCCCTGGTGAGCTGGGGAGTTTGATTTTGGGGATATTTCTGTCATGCTGGGAATCTACGGAAGCCTGGATCTTGCCGTCAGCTGAGCTGTGCACACCACTTCTTGCTGTATCTGTTATTAAAAAGTCACCCTGAACCTACTGGCTTGAAGACCAATGTTTATTTAGCTCGGACACTGCAGGGCGGGCTGGCACAGGACTCCGCATGGAGGTGTCAGCAGGGGCAGCTTGGCTTGGGACTAAGGGTCAGCTTCAAAGAGCCTCACTTTGTGGCTGATGAGCAGGTGCTGGCTGGTGGCAGGGGCTGGGCTGCGGCTGAGGGCCGGGGTCTTGGTTCCTCCTTGTGCTTCCGCTCAGGCTTCCTCACAGCATGGCGACTGCATTCCAAGAAGTGGAGGCTACCAGCTCCTTGCAGCCCACCCGAAGAACTGGCACAGGATTGCTCCTGCCCTTTTCTCTTGGTTGAGCCATTCCAGGCCCAGATTCAAGGAGAGAGGGCAGAATCCCAGCCTCTAGGTGTCAGGAGTATCATTGAATTGGGGGAACAAAGAGTGTTTAAGAAGGGCCACCCATGCTGCGTGGCCTAGCCAAAGACTCTGGACCTCATCTAGAAAATAGGACAGACACGTTCTCGTCTTGTTAGGAGGAAGGATGAAGCTGGCACCAGCCCAGTCTGGGAGCCTGGGACTCACACTTGGCAGAGCTGTGGCGCTAGTGCATCTGACCCAAGGGGCCCCAGGAGAAAAGGGGCTGGGCTAGGCTCACACAAGGGGAGGCCCCATAGCCCACCTTGAACACGGCTCCCAGGGCCTGTTTTGGAGAGCCAGGTCCCAGGATGCCCGCAGAGAGGCAGCAGTCAGAGTGCCAGTGGGCTGCTTTAGAGCAGCGGAGATGGAAGCTGGGAGGCTTCCTCCCCCTCTCCCACTGTAGCCAGGAGGACAGATGGAGGGGTTTGGAGGTGCCTGACTGCAGCGGGGGCAGCAGCAGCTGGACAGGCGCCCCTCCCGCAGCTGTGGTGGTGACTGAGTGCATCCCTGGGCTCCCGCTACTGGGGCTGTTAGCACCTGGTCCAGAGGACTCCCAGCCGCCATCAGAGTGCTGGACCCCGCCCTCTCCTCATCCTGGGGGTCCTGCTCCCTCCAGTAAGGGCAGAGGTCAAGGGCGTCTGTGGCTGGAGGCGACCCCCAGCCCCACTCAGCGGTGGGAGGCGCATGCTGACACCATCAGATCCGCTCTCCGTTGCTGGGCCGCCAGGTCCTGACTCTCCAGAGGTGGCAATCTGCTCTCCGGTCGCCAGCTGGGAAGGGGTGGGCTCTCCGTCAGCCTCCAGCCTGCAAACAGGGTCTGACTTAGGGTTTTCCATCACTTCAAGCCGTTTGGGAGAGCGATACGCCAAGCCAGGCTCCGGTGTGGGAAGGAAAAAGGAAACTGTTGTTGAGTTTCTGCTTCATGCCAGGCACTGTGCTAAACGCGTCCTCTCTGCTTCATGCCAGGCACTGTGCTAAACGTGTCCTCTGATCCCAATGCTTATTTTATAGCAGGGAAACTGGCATTCCGAAAGGCAAAGGAAAGGTCCAGGTGTGAGTTATCTGAGGCTGCACAGCAAATTACTCCAAATTTGGCGACTTAAACAACACTTATCAGCTCACAGTTGTGTGGGGCAGGAATCCAAGTGTGGCTTGGCTGGGCCCTGGCTGAGGTCTCACACAGGCTTCATTCAGGTGTTGCCGGGGGCTGTGGTATCATCTCGAGGCTCGACCGGGGCGGGCCTGCCTCCAGGCTTGCCCAGCGATGCTGGCACCCTTCACTTACGTGCTGTTTGTTGGCTGAAGCCCCTCTTGGGGGGTTCCTTGTCACGTGGGCCTCTCCATAGGGTAGCTCAGGGCCTGGCAGCTGGCTTCCTTCAGAACAAGTAAGCGAGAAAGCAAGAGTGGGCACTCAGGATGGAACCCAGAGTCTTTTTTGTAACAACTTTGAAAGTGACATCACATCATTTTCCCATATTCTCTTCATTAGAAGCAAGGAGGGGGTGCCTTCTGTTCAAGGAGAGGAATTGCACAAATGAGATGTGATACCCAGGATGCCCAGGAAGCCCAGGATGCCCAGGATGCCCAGGATACCCAGGATACCCAGGATGTCCAGGATGCCCAGGATACCCAGAACCAGAACTGGATTTGACCCCACCTGTCTCTGACTGCAGCCTTTGTGCCACAAAACCCACCCCACCCTCCACNATTAGAAGCAAGGAGGGGGTGCCTTCTGTTCAAGGAGAGGAATTGCACAAATGAGATGTGATACCCAGGAAGCCCAGGAAGCCCAGGATGCCCAGGATGCCCAGGATACCCAGAACCAGAACTGGATTTGACCCTACCTGTCTCTGACTGCAGCCTTTGTGCCACAAAACCCACCCCACCCTCCACACACTCATACCACACACTTATCACAATATTGCATGTACACATACATACACACATTCAGAGGTACACAAGCCACACACAAACACACTTACCAAACCACATACGTGTACATGTACACATTCACACTCACACCCCATTGTCAGGAGGAGGCTGAGCACCAGGTGGGGTTAGCAATGAGTGCTGAGAACTGGGGTTCTGTTGTCACTTAGAAAATCATCTTGGGACCAAAAATAGAATGCTGGGCCAAGCACAAATAAAAATATTAGTTCTAGAAGGAAGTTACAGGCTCCGTAGCAACATTTTAGAGAATGCAGTAGTTTGTGGGGCTCAGAGGCGCAGCGGCGTCCGCTCAGGGCCGGGGGTTTGGAGCGCCTCCCCGGCCGGGCAGGCTTGGGTAGTCGTCCTTTCTGCGGGATGGTGACGCCTGCACCAGGCCCACAGCGAGTGTGGCCTCATCCGTGTCCCCTTCAGACGGTTTGGCTGCCCCACAAGTCCCAGAATCATTTTTTGGATAGAAAAAGGAAGCATTGTTTTACAGCTGCTGATGGCCAGCCCCAAGGCGAGACCCACAGAGGGGAGACTGGGAAACAGCTATGTGTGGGTGCAGGTGTGGCTAAGGGCTACGGTTAGTGTTCGCTGTGGTGTATGTGTGCCTGTCACGCGTGAGAGGGGTGGGATAGGAGGGTGCCACAGGACACCCACCCCGTAAAACTGCGTGCTGATGCCTGGTGGCAACTGTATCCAGCAGGTGGCGCTGCTCGCCTGTGCGGCCGCAGCCGGGTGAGTCCTGACTGCTGCGGATCAGACCTGCGCTCCCAGCTGTGCTCCCAGTCAGAAGCCTGTGGCCAACAAATGAGCCTCATCTGGAAACGGCTGCCCCCAGACCCACCCGAATTCTATTTGAGGATGGGCTTAATATTCCACTTCCCAGCGCTGCACTTGTTAATTTCAGGGAGGAAGGAAGCCTTCATCTGCACGGTGAAAGAACTTTTCATGCAATACTGACTTGGATCTTCACAAATAACCGGTCCAGTGAGGACACTGAGGTTTAGAGGTTCAGCAACTGCCCAGGGCCACACAGCTGGGAGGCGAAGGAAGCCTGGAGTGCCTTCATTCCTTGCTATGGCCCCACCTTGGTCCTGCCCCAGGCTCAGTGGAGGGGGCTGTGCGGGGGGCAGGGCAGGGAAGTTGTGGGAGCATCAGGGGTCGCCGACCAAGAGAAGACTGAGGCCAGATGGCGGAAGGGCTTCTGTGATCAGGGCTTTGCTCTTCCTCTGTCTGCTGGGGTGGGGGTGACTGTAAGGTATAGGGCTTGGGAGCCCAGAGCAGTATGAGTGGACATTGATGGCCTCTTTCTTGAAGGGGAAGAAGCCATGGGATGCCCTAGGGTTGCCCAGCTTGTTCCCTCAGCTGCTAGTTCCTGCCATATGGGCTGCTCTTCGAGCCCCTGACACAGTTCTGACGTCCTGAGTCTGGCAAGACAGGACCCTTTCCAGTGGGACACACGCAGGCAGGCTGGGCTCAGAGGCGATGGAGCTGAGAAGGAGCTCTCGGGGAGTTTGAGGGTGGGGGCTGTGGCAGGGGGAGAGGCAGGCGNTATAGGGCTTGGGAGCCCAGAGCAGTATGAGTGGACATTGATGGCCTCTTTCTTGAAGGGGAAGAAGCCATGGGATGCCCTAGGGTTGCCCAGCTTGTTCCCTCAGCTGCTAGTTCCTGCCATATGGGCTGCTCTTCGAGCCCCTGACACAGTTCTGACGTCCTGAGTCTGGCAAGACAGGACCCTTTCCAGTGGGACACACGCAGGCAGGCTGGGCTCAGAGGCGATGGAGCTGAGAAGGAGCTCTCGGGGAGTTTGAGGGTGGGGGCTGTGGCAGGGGGAGAGGCAGGCAGATCCCTCTGCGTTTCTGAAGACTCTGCAGTCCCCCCAGTCAGGGAATCCAGGCTTCCCCTGAGTTGCCTGAGATGAGCAAAGGTGGCTGGATGGGTCAGGGCCCCGGCCTGAGCAAGCGCCGCGGGGGAAGGGGAGGGGATCCGCACCCACCTCTGAGCCAGGTGTGCAGGGCAGGCTGCCTGGCTAACTCCTGCGAGAGACCCGATGACAGAGCCACCTTACCCCAGGAAGGGACAGCACAGGAAGGGTGGGGAGGGTAAGATCACATGCTGCCCTGGGGGAGGGCGAGAGCCCGGCTCAGGCCTCCGTGTGAGGGTCTCTGTCCCCCTGGCCCTCTCCACCCAGGCTCGGCATCCCTTTTCCTCGTCCTCAGCCTGTCTGCAAGGGAGCTGCCGCTGCCACCCTTCCTTTCCCGCTTCTGTGTTCCCAGGGCCTGTCACAGAGCCCCAAGCTGGATGCCGGGAGCGCCCCCGACAGTGTTTGTCCAGCTGTGCCTGGCTTTCTGACTGAAATGCTGCAGCCCCTTCCCTCTGCTCCCCACCGCTCTGCCTGAGCGGGGGGTCGTTTCCCTAGTCGGTGCCCCNAGAAAGACCAAGCAAGAGATTAGAGGTTGGAACTTTCAGTCCTACCAGTTCTGCCCCCTGGAGGGTGGGCATGGGGGGCTGAGCAGTGATTCGCTCAATCTCCCTATGTGATGAAACCCCAAGAAAAGATCCTGAACCAAGGCAGCCTAGAGAGTCTGTGGGCTGGTGAACCTGTGGATGTGTTGGGAGGGACCCCTGGCACCCCTGCGTCCCCACCCCGATCTTGTCCTATGCTCTTCTGCTGGTTGTTCGTTTGTGGCCTCTGTAAACTGCATTAGTCAGCATAGGATTTTCCCAAGTTCTCTGTGTTGTTCTAGCAAAGTATCAAACCTGGGGGGTGGTTCACGAGAATCCCCGATGTGTGGCCTGCTGAGCAGAAGTACGGGTAGCCTAAAGACAGCTGCCACCTTGGGGCTGGCATCGGCAACGGAGGAAGTCCTGGGGACTGAGTCCTTATCCTGTGGGGTCTGCTCTGACATCAGGCAGTTGGCATCAGAAATAAATTGAATTGTAGGCACCCCATCAGTGTGGAGAGCTGGTGTTGGAATGATGCAAGCCTGCAGCCTCCTTCACCAGCCTCACCTCTTACATTCACCCCTTCCAGGACGATGTTCCAGACACACTGGTGTGTGATCCATCCCGAGGCAGAGTGAACTCCCAAGCTTACGGAAGAAAAAGCAGGGAGCACAGGGGCGACGCATCCTTCTGTGGTGGAGTCGTCTGGAGTTACCTGGGGGAGGGAGCGTGGACTGAGGCAGTCCCCTGGGGAGGGCTTCCCTTGCCCAAGTGCTGACTCAGGTGCTCAGTCACCCAGTCGTGTCTGACTCTTTGTGAACCCCTCTTTGTANCTTCTGTGGTGGAGTCGTCTGGAGTTACCTGGGGGAGGGAGCGTGGACTGAGGCAGTCCCCTGGGGAGGCCTTCCCTTGCCCAAGTGCTGACTCAGGTGCTCAGTCACCCAGTCGTGTCTGACTCTTCGTGAACCCCTCTTTGTAGCCCCCCAGGCTCCTCTGTCCATAGGGATTCTCCAAGCGAGAATACTGGAGGGGACTGCCCTTTCCTACTCCAGGAGATCTCCCCGACACAAGGACTGAACCTGCGTCTCTTGTTTCTTCTGCACTGGCAGGCAGATTTCTTACCACTGCTCTGCCTGGGAAGCGCCCTTGGCCCAGGGTTCAGCACCAAATCTCAGGCCAGGGAAAGGGTTCCCCCAGTGAGTGCTGTGTGGCGCCCAGGGGACATGCTGCTATAGATACACCAGCCACGCCCGCACATCCTCTGTGAAGTCCCAGTGGTTGGCAGCCTGGAGTCGAGGTAAGCTGAGGAATGAGGTAACAGGTGTTCCTCCAGGTAGGTTTTCTGTCTCACAATCCAAGTGGACCAGCCTGGGGCTCGGGGCATATGATGAGGGAAGCAGGGGCACCTTGGTGGCTGACATGGCTGTTCTGGACATGGAGGTCTTGTTTAAACTGAGCATGACTCTGGCAGGCATGGGGTCTGCACAATTCCTGCTTGTCTGGTTACAGGCTGGCTCACTAAAGAACCTTGTCTAGCATTTTCTGGGTCTTTCACATCCTGTTTTCCATTCTCCAGACTCCCTCCTTGAGAAGGGACTGCTGTGAGCATTTGAGAGCTCTGAGGCTTGCTGGCTTTTGTCCTCCAAGCTTGGCAGTGGACTGGAAATGGGAACAGGGCATGGTAGCAGGAATCAGGGCTATTGGAAAATCACAAAAACGTGTTTTGATGATGCTGTTGTAAGCTCTCCAGTCTATAAAGAATTCCAAATGGTGTAACGGGAATGCAGCCACAAATCCCAGGCCTAGACCCTCCAGTTCCCTTCCCTGAGCCCGGGAAAGATATTGACTCCTCCAGGCACACAGCGAGACTCCAATCGTAGAAACTCAGATGGGTCCTCCAGAGTGTGGAGAGGGCATGATGTAGTTTGTCTCTTTTAACTTATTCAGAAATTCCACCCAAGATCACTTATACACGTAAGACCTGATCAGCAGAGTCCTCGTGATAGGCTGAAAAGCTTTAGTTGGTCAGCGTGTACGCAACTCAGTCGCTCAATTGACATTTGCTGAGTCCTTTCTGAGTGTTCGCTGAAACCCTGGGGCAGTGCCTCTATAACTGTGGCCACCGGCATAATCACTAAGAAGATTTGAAGTTGGAAATGCAAATTTCCAGATACTATCCAGACTCACTCATCAAAAACCGCGACCCCAGCATTGTGCTTCAACAGCTCTTTACAGTTGCTTTTGATGCACCCTTAAGTTTGACAGTCATTTCCCTATAGCATGCTCAGCACTGGGGGTGGAGGACAAAGTGGGTCATAGGGAAATAAAAAGAGAGTTAAGAGTGCAGGAAAGCAAAGAAAGGCGCCAGGTTAGGGAAGCAGGCACAAAGCCAGGTCAGCAAGTTTACTTTCCTTGAAATGTATGGGAAACCACTGATGTCCATGTTGGACATTTAGGAACAGCTTCTTGAGTACTGTGTTGAGGGTGAATTGGAAAGGATCCAGATTAGAATTCAACCAGTTAGAAGGCTGGTGCATGAATAATCCAGACCAAATATGATGAGAGTCTGAGTTAGGGGAAGCGCAGTG
>SJYV01002568.1:1672563-1712619 GCA_006410875.1 Neotragus pygmaeus
CAGCCTCACCTCTTACATTCACCCCTTCCAGGACGATGTTCCAGACACACTGGTGTGTGATCCATCCCGAGGCAGAGTGAACTCCCAAGCTTACGGAAGAAAAAGCAGGGAGCACAGGGGCGACGCATCCTTCTGTGGTGGAGTCGTCTGGAGTTACCTGGGGGAGGGAGCGTGGACTGAGGCAGTCCCCTGGGGAGGGCTTCCCTTGCCCAAGTGCTGACTCAGGTGCTCAGTCACCCAGTCGTGTCTGACTCTTTGTGAACCCCTCTTTGTAGCCCCCCAGGCTCCTCTGTCCATGGGGATTCTCCAAGCGAGAATACTGGAGGGGACTGCCCTTTCCTACTCCAGGGGATCTTCCCAACACAAGGACTGAACCTACATCTCTTGTTTCTTCTGCACTGGCAGGCAGATTTCTTACCACTGTTCCTCCTGGGAAGCGCCCTTGGCCCAGGGTTCAGCACCAAATCTTAGGCCAGGGAAAGTGTTCCCCCAGTGAGTGCTGTGTGGCGCCCAGGGGACATGCTGCTATAGATACACCAGCCACGCCCGCACATCCTCTGTGAAGTCCCAGTGGTTGGCAGCCTGGAGTCGAGGTAAGCTGAGGAATGAGGTAACAGGTGTTCCTCCAGGTAGGTTTTCTGTCTCACAATCCAAGTGGACCAGCCTGGGGCTCGGGGCATATGATGAGGGAAGCAGGGGCACCTTGGTGGCTGACATGGCTGTTCTGGACATGGAGGTCTTGTTTAAACTGAGCATGACTCTGGCAGGCATGGGGTCTGCACAATTCCTGCTTGTCTGGTTACAGGCTGGCTCACTAAAGAACCTTGTCTAGCATTTTCTGGGTCTTTCACATCCTGTTTTCCATTCTCCAGACTCCCTCCTTGAGAAGGGACTGCTGTGAGCATTTGAGAGCTCTGAGGCTTGCTGGCTTTTGTCCTCCAAGCTTGGCAGTGGACTGGAAATGGGAACAGGGCATGGTAGCAGGAATCAGGGCTATTGGAAAATCACAAAAACGTGTTTTGATGATGCTGTTGTAAGCTCTCCAGTCCATAAAGAATTCCAAATGGTGTAACGGGAATGCAGCCACAAATCCCAGGCCTAGACCCTCCAGTTCCCTTCCCTGAGCCCGGGAAAGATATTGACTCCTCCAGGCACACAGCGAGACTCCAATCGTAGAAACTCAGATGGGTCCTCCAGAGTGTGGAGAGGGCATGATGTAGTTTGTCTCTTTTAACTTATTCAGAAATTCCACCCAAGATCACTTATACACGTAAGACCTGATCAGCAGTCCTCGTGATAGGCTGAAAAGCTTTAGTTGGTCAGCATGTACGCAACTCAGTCGCTCAATTGACATTTGCTGAGTCCTTTCTGAGTGTTCGCTGAAACCCTGGGGCAGTGCCTCTATAACTGTGGCCACCGGCATAATCACTAAGAAGATTTGAAGTTGGAAATGCAAATTTCCAGATACTATCCAGACTCACTCATCAAAAACCGTGAACGGGAGCGACCCCAGCATTGTGCTTCAACAGCTCTTTACAGTTGCTTTTGATGCACCCTTAAGTTTGACAGTCATTTCCCTATAGCATGCTCAGTGCTGGGGGTGGAGGACAAAGTGGGTCATAGGGAAATAAAAAGAGAGTTAAGAGTGCAGGAAAGCAAAGAAAGGCGCCAGGTTAGGGAAGCAGGCACAAAGCCAGGTCAGCAAGTTTACTTTCCTTGAAATGTATGGGAAACCACCGATGTCCATGTTGGACATTTAGGAACAGCTTCTTGAGTACTGTTTTGAGGGTGAATTGGAAGGGATCCAGATTAGAATTCAACCAGTTAGAAGGCTGGTGCATGAATAATCCAGACCAAATATGATGAGAGTCTGAGTTAGGGGAAGCGCAGTGAGAAGGGCAGCGGGTGGCTGGATCTGAGAAAAATTAGGTAAATGTGAACTCACTGGAGGGGTAGACATCTCAAATGAGTCCCAGGTTTCTTGCGAGGGGACTGGGTGGTGGTGATGTCATTCTTTGGAGCAAGGAACACGAGTGAGTTTGGAATGAGTTCAGTTTGGGACATGGTGGGTTTGAACTGCCCTTGGAACTTCTGGATTGAAGTGCAGGTCTAGCACCAGAGGAGACGGGGGCTGGAGGTGTAGAGGGAGGTGGGAAGGGCCCCCTGGGGAGTGTCAGGGATAAGCTGAGCAGGGGCCCCCGGCTGGGCCTTCTATAAGGACAGCCCCTGAGACCATTGCATGTCACCAAACCTACTGTGGCTTGAGTTCAAGAATGTGAAAGGGTCTGGGAAGCGAGGCTCTGCTACTCCAGTTGGGTGGGGCCGGGAAATGAAGACAAGGTTCAGTGTGATTCAGGGCTGCCAGAAGCCCACTCCCCATGCTCGCTATATCCACAGAGGTGGAACTGCTCGAATGAGGGCATGGGGCCTCTTCGGGGCTGCTCAGGCCCCACAGAGGAGATATCCCTAGAAGAGCCTGAGAGAAGAAGAGAAGGGCCCGGAACCCATCCAGTGTAATGGCTGAGTGGATGCTTCTGCCCACACAGCAGGGATAAAGGGAGGGAGCCGATGCTTCTGTTTCCTGGTGGCACTTCATCTGGGTGGCTCTGTACCTCCTGGAGTGAGGAGGGGGCTGCAAGACTTTGAAGGAGCCTTCTGGCTTTGGAGTTGTAGTCCCTCCCAGGACCCTGTCCCCCAGGGATGTCTTGAGAAGCTGGACTCCATATAGGGGATAATACAGAAGTGGCCCTTCTTACAGGAACTGGTTCTGATGGATCTTGGAAATTATCTCTGCCCTGAGAAGGGGGTGGTTCTGTGACTCATTCCCAGGCAACTGTATACCAAGTATTGGTTGGCAAGGTGATCAAGGTCACGGCCTTGGCCACGGTGGTCATGGACAGCTTACTGGATGTCACTTGGCTGAGAGGCATCTTTCCCTGAATGAAGCGTGGTAAGGGTTTCAGACTTGATTCTATTTTCTTTTCATTCATTTGCTTCTTGGTTATAGTTCTGGTTCTCCAGAGGGGGTCTTTTTATTAAAGGAAATCAGAAGCTGGGAGGTAGGCATCCCGTGACTATTCTGAGGATGAAGAAGGGGCGCAGGCAACTCCAAAGCCATTCATATAGCTTTGAGGGCAACGTGCTAATGAACACGGGGCAGCATGTGGTACAAGGGTGGCCCGGGGCGAGTCGGGAGCCAGGACCCCTGAGAAGGAACGCGCCGAACAGACGTGAGACATATGCGCGCGTCACAGTTCCTGTATTGGGCCCCTGTGGACTGGTGGTGCTGAGAGACACATGGACCCAGGAAGCAGCAGGCAGAAAGCATGGCATTAGGGTTGGTGTGGTGGATGGGTTGAGGTGGTCACAGAGCGTCCAGAGATCGGCTGATAATTGATGGATAAATAAAAGCAGTAAGACCCCTCCAAGCCAGGAAGTAGCTGGTGTTGAGGCGTGCAGGTGGGGAGCCCTCAGGCAGGTTTGTGGAGTTTCCAGTGGTTCAGTGCGACTGAAGTAGCAAAAGGAGGCCAGGGGCTAAGTAAGGGCAGAGGTAAGGTGCCTTGCCCCTTGCCCTGAGGGGCTTTGCTCTGCTCGGTTGGAGACAAGAGCTCTTAAACGACTTTCTGCAGGGAAGTGGCACCACGCGCATTTCAGCAAGGCTATGGGGTCACATAGAGTCGCACACGACTGAAGCGACTTAGCAGCAACAGCAGCTTCAGGAGCAGTGGTCTAGATAAAGTGTAAGGAAGGTACAACTAGGTCAGTGGAAATGGCTTTGGAGAGGAGAGGGTGGGCAGAGATAGGAGGTGGGGCCGGCGGTACTCTGAAACTGATGGGAAGCTAAGCTCCTCACGTGAATAATCTGGCCTGGAAGATTAGAGAAATCTCTTCATGCCCTTGCTGGTAGAGTTGGGCCCTGGGGTTTCGTTCCTAGGCATGGCTCTGCGGCAGGTGTTAGTGGGTGAGCTGCCCAAGGTCACAGAGTTGAAAGCAGAGCTCTGCCTCCAACCTGTGTTGCTCCCAGGAATCATGACGTTTTTCACCCATTCCACAGTCTTCCCAGTGTTCAAGCTCTAAATGCAGCTACACACACACACACATACACACACACACCCTAACTACACTGAGTACACTAAACAATTAGCTTTGCTTGAATCAAGAAACTAGTGGTTGGTTGAGGGGACAGCTTGTGGCCAGAGTCACCCTGTGTCTGTGACTGCAGAAAGCCAGCCCCACTGGCCCAGGGGTCACTTTCTGGCAGGAGAAGATGAGGGGCGGGGTCAAGCGCTCAAGGCTTTGAAGCCGTTTCAGCTGGGCTTCCGAGCCGAGACATGCGGCTGAATTTGTCCAGGGAAGCGATCACGCACCCATCTTCATTTCCTTGGCTATAAAATGGAAGGAGAACCCAAGGACCTAGTCCCACCGAGTTGGCGTGGCTGTGGCCTGGGCAGAACTGGACGGCACGATGGCCGCGGTGCCTGGTCACGGCAGGTGCCCGAGGGGGCAGCGCTCATCGGCAGTGGTGTCGGTGGCCGCCACCTTCTCTCATCATCACCATCATCAGCATCATTGCTGCCATGAACCTCCCCTTCTCCTTCGTTTGCAGCCTTGTTCTCTACGTGAACCTCGGGACAGTGATTGGAGGGGACAGTAATGAATACAAATCGCTCCCCGGCCACCTCGGAGGCTGTCCTTAGCATCTCGGCCCCCCGGTGCTAACTATCCTCATCCCCGCCTGAGCAGGCGCTGTCAGAGCACGGGAGCACAGGCTTGATGAAGACAGATGCCGCCTCCTCTGCCGGGCCTTCGCCTGGGGTAATGGTGTGCAAAAACGGGGCGAGCATTTATTCAGAACTCTGCTCTCTGCCCAGAGCCGAGAAATTGGAGGCAGGTGCTAACTGCAATTTAAATAAAATGTCGAGTTAATCAGGTCAGTCTGACAAGGACGTCATGAGTCCCCCTCTCAGGTTTCCAACAGAAATTTGAAGGCAACTTGGAGGCCTGAGGAAGTGTGATCATTTCTTAAGTTTCTCTGCAAAGATAAAATAAAGGAATTCTTTTTTAAAAGCCTATTTAGTTTCACTTTTGTGATATAAAAATGAGATGGTTAGAAGACCAGCAAATATATCTGTCTAATCCATCACGTATTTTATTTTTTTTGGCTCCAAAATCACTGCAGATGGTGATTGCAGCCATGAAATTAAAAGATGCTTACTCCTTGGAAGAAAAGTTATGAGCACCCTATCTAGGGTGCATATTCAAAAGCAGAGACATTACTTTGCCAACAAAGGTCCATCTACTCAAGGCCATGGTTTTTCCTGTGGTCATGTACAGATGTGAGAGTTGGACTGTGAAGAAGGCTGAGCGCCGAAGAATGGATGCTTTTGAACTGTGGTGTTAGAGAAGACTCTTGAGAGTCCCTTGGACTGCAAGGAGATCCAACCAGTCCATTCTGAAGGAGATCAACCCTGGGATTTCTTTGGAAGGAATGATGCTAAAGCTGAAACTCCAGTACTTTGGCCACCTCATGCGAAGAGTTGACTCATTGGAAAAGACTCTGATGCTGGGAAGGATTGGGGCAGGAGGAGAAGGGGACGACCGAGGATGAGATGGCTGGATGGCATCACTGACTCGATGGACGTGAGTCTGAGTGAATTCCGGGAGTTGGTGATGGACAGGGAGACCTGGCGTGCTGCGATTCATGGGGTCCCAAAGAGTCAGACACGACTGAGTGACTGAACTGAACTGAATCCATCCCGTAACTATGAGAAGTACTCAGCGTGGGGCTGTCACGCTCATCTTTTGAGGGAGCACCCCAAGTGAATGTAGTCAAATCCAATAGACCCAGATGCCTGGCCTTGGACGGCAAAATCCGTGCCGCGGGTTCCCAAACTTAGAAGCTAGAATGCCACCCTTCCCCCCACCACAGTGTCTGGACAAGAGCAAGAGGAATGATATAAGGTCCAGACCTGTCCTGTCCACACAACTTAGGCTCAGAGGGTTTAAAAAAAAAATGTCTTAAGTCCCAGGACTCCTGGCGCACAGGGGCCCTGCTGGGGTGCCGGCAAGAGGCGCTGTCTCATGCAGACGCTGTGGCCTCTGCCCAGGGCACTCTCAGCTCCCGACCTGCACCACCCACCCAGTGGCCAGGCCCCATTCACGCTGCTCCAGGACGACAACAAGCCGCCACAGCCTCGCTTTCTCCATGCTTTGTCCTGGTCTCAGGCCCTCCAGGAATCCGATCCCCCACTCATCTCCTCCCGTGGCTGTTGCCCGTGGGTGAGGCTGCCCATCTTGAAGCTAACTGGTACTTTCCAAGCCCATCCCTCCTTTCATCATTCCAAACATGATTAAAAATTCCATTTTCATTTCTGGAACCTACCTGGTAGTCCAGAAATTTGACTGTGTATCCTAAGAAGTCAGGAGTTAGGTCAAGAGGCTGCCCTGGACCTGAAAAGCCTTGTTAGGGAGGCCTTGGCTGGGGGATCAGCGAGGAGGGACATGAGACAGTCCCAGCCTTATCTGGGTGGTGGCCGGTTCCTAAGGTTCTATAATAAGCGGTGTCACCCCTTGTGAGGCAGTGTGGGCTAGAGGAAAGGCATGGTCTATTCAGTCCAGAGAAGCTGGGGGATTGAGTCCCAGATCCACCTGTCACTACTATGTCGCTTTGGAGGGACATCTAATCTCTTCAAGCTGTTTCTTTGCAGACCTGAGTCAGCTTCAGCAGAAGTTGGATTTATTGGAAGAGATCAGGCCAGGGCTGAAGAAGCCTGGTGCATGGGCTGGGAGAACAGGTGGGAATCAAGGCAGGTACGGCTGCAAAGGTCAGTTGGGAGAGTGTGGGCCCCGGCCGCTGCTGCCGCCATGCTGGCCCACTGCCCGGTGCTGCCGCCTCCACCCCTTCCCGCTGCTGGCTGGAGGAGTGCGGGCACGGCTGCTGGGCATGGGTGGAGAAAGACTGAGGGGCTGTGCGTGCACGGCTCAGCTTCGACAGCTGTGGTTGTGCCCTGTGCCCCTGAGCCCCAGGCCAAGGCCAGTCCTCCAAGCCTGAAAGGGCATTCTGAGGCTTGGCAGCCAGCAGAGAGAGTAAGAGGCAGCCTAGTGCCAATTCACGTGTTTTCTGGGGAACCCTAGTGGTTAGATAAGGTCTGAAAGATTCTGGATGCCCTTAAGGCCCTTTCTCCATCAACTTCCTCAGGCTGAGTCTCACGGCCCAAGGAGAATCCTCTGATTTCCCGGAGAAGATTCTGAGCGGCGTGTGGCCAAGCCGTACCCAATTGGTTTGGGGTCCAAATGCCTAAAACCTGGATCAGAGGGAAAAGGAAAGGGGCTAATTGATTGATTGACTTTTATGTCACAAACCCAAGGAAGGGTTTGGTCATCTGGGTGATTAATTTGTGCATCTTGGGAGATGATTAGGAGGTCATTTATCTTTTTCTTTTAATTAGGATTTCCATGGAGAAAAGCTGGAGTCTGCTGCCAGAGATCTTGCTGGTTTGAGAGCCATGGTTCTAGCTGCCCAAACAAGACCAAGGCAATTGTTCACCCTCAGCTCGTTCTACCAAAGACGCAAAATAAAGCCACGTGCCAGGAGTCTGGTGGATGGAGGCTTGTGCCCCCTCCTTACTAACTGCGGGTTTTACTTGACTTTGCCAGGCTTCAGAGGCTTCTCTCCAAATAGAAATCAGGGTCTAGTGTTCAGGGTGACTATGAAGATACAACAAAACCATTGTTGTAAACTTCCTGGAACAAAAGTTGCCAAAATTTCTCTGTAAAGAGTCAGATAGTAAATATTTTGGGCTTTGCAGGCCATACGGTCTTTGTCGCAAATACTTAAATCTGACACTGTAGCCTGAAAGCGCCCAAAGACAAAATGTGGACCTGGTTGTGTTCCAATAGAACTTTACTGACAGACAGACAGTGGGCTGAATTCAACCTGCAGGCCTTAGCTGGCTGAAAATAGTAGGTGTTCAATAAAAGTGAGGTCCCTTCTGTCAGAGGAAGCTGAATTGGATGATAAAGAAGTTGAATAACATGTTCAACAAAAGTGGGGCTTGAGAACAGGCAGGAGGAAGAGAAAGGGGCTCAGGAGATTTCCTCGAGAATGACTGGATTGTACCATAGAGCATCTGCCCTGACGTAAGCAACTCCAGCCACAGGCAGGCCTCACTTGAGCACTCTGTCTCCTACAGGGGTCTAGAAAGAGGCTGGAGAATATCCTGGGCCAGCAGATGCAGGCCGGCCACATGGCTGCGTAGAGCGGGGATAGCCTTGGGCCAGGGCTGACCATCACTCCAAAATGGAAGTGCCCCCACTGGGAGTCCTGACCAGAGGACAGTGGGTGGGGCAGGGGCTCCGAGCTGGACCCTTACCCGTGCTACCTTGTCTTGGAAGTGAGCATCTTTGCTCATCCTTGCTTATGCTCTTGTGGACGTTCCCCGGGTCCATGGGATGCTTTAGAGCTAGTTCCTGAACATATGAATACTTTCTGTGCAGGAGCTCATGCCAACTCTCTCATCTAGGCTGGTATTGCCAGGTCTTAACTTTAGTGGTCTCATACTTATAGCCCTTGTTTTGCAATCAGCAAAGGAGTCTTCTGTCCATCTGTCCTCAGCTGGGATCTGGAGCAAGATAAGAGCAAGATGAGAGCCAGGGCTGGGAGCTGGGAGGAGGCTCGAGCAAGGGCCCCTGGTCACAAGAAGGACTGAGTGAGTTTGGGAGGCAGAAGGAGATATGACTGATACCTGGGTGTATTATTCACCCCTCGTGCAAGGATTTGTGCTCAGCAACTGACTTGGCCCCAGGTTTTCACCTTCACCTGCCCTTCTTGGATATAGAAACAGAGAAAGATCATATAGATGGAGTTGCTTATGGTCTAGGGGGCTGAGAGGCTGGGAAATAAACAACAAAATAAGCCATTTAGGATTACATTTTTATTTTCCCCCTGTATGTTTGGCTAGTTCCCATTATTCAGAATTGTCCTTGAATTTTAATCTGTTTTGTTTTTGTTGACAGCAATATAGACCCTCAGAATTATCCCAAGTATCCTNGATAGTAAATATTTTGGGCTTTGCAGGCCATACGGTCTTTGTCGCAAATACTTAAATCTGACACTGTAGCCTGAAAGCGCCCAAAGACAAAATGTGGACCTGGTTGTGTTCCAATAGAACTTTACTGACAGACAGACAGTGGGCTGAATTCAACCTGCAGGCCTTAGCTGGCTGAAAATAGTAGGTGTTCAATAAAAGTGAGGTCCCTTCTGTCAGAGGAAGCTGAATTGGATGATAAAGAAGTTGAATAACATGTTCAACAAAAGTGGGGCTTGAGAACAGGCAGGAGGAAGAGAAAGGGGCTCAGGAGATTTCCTCGAGAATGACTGGATTGTACCATAGAGCATCTGCCCTGACGTAAGCAACTCCAGCCACAGGCAGGCCTCACTTGAGCACTCTGTCTCCTACAGGGGTCTAGAAAGAGGCTGGAGAATATCCTGGGCCAGCAGATGCAGGCCGGCCACATGGCTGCGTAGAGCGGGGATAGCCTTGGGCCAGGGCTGACCATCACTCCAAAATGGAAGTGCCCCCACTGGGAGTCCTGACCAGAGGACAGTGGGTGGGGCAGGGGCTCCGAGCTGGACCCTTACCCGTGCTACCTTGTCTTGGAAGTGAGCATCTTTGCTCATCCTTGCTTATGCTCTTGTGGACGTTCCCCGGGTCCATGGGATGCTTTAGAGCTAGTTCCTGAACATATGAATACTTTCTGTGCAGGAGCTCATGCCAACTCTCTCATCTAGGCTGGTATTGCCAGGTCTTAACTTTAGTGGTCTCATACTTATAGCCCTTGTTTTGCAATCAGCAAAGGAGTCTTCTGTCCATCTGTCCTCAGCTGGGATCTGGAGCAAGATAAGAGCAAGATGAGAGCCAGGGCTGGGAGCTGGGAGGAGGCTCGAGCAAGGGCCCCTGGTCACAAGAAGGACTGAGTGAGTTTGGGAGGCAGAAGGAGATATGACTGATACCTGGGTGTATTATTCACCCCTCGTGCAAGGATTTGTGCTCAGCAACTGACTTGGCCCCAGGTTTTCACCTTCACCTGCCCTTCTTGGATATAGAAACAGAGAAAGATCATATAGATGGAGTTGCTTATGGTCTAGGGGGCTGAGAGGCTGGGAAATAAACAACAAAATAAGCCATTTAGGATTACATTTTTATTTTCCCCCTGTATGTTTGGCTAGTTCCCATTATTCAGAATTGTCCTTGAATTTTAATCTGTTTTGTTTTTGTTGACAGCAATATAGACCCTCAGAATTATCCCAAGTATCCTGCTGCTGCTGCTGCTAAGTCGCTTCAATCGTGTCCGACTCTGTGCGACCCCACAGACAGCAGCCCACCAGGCTCCCCCGTCCCTGGGATTCTCCATGCAAGAATGCTGGAGTGGGTTGCCATTGCCTTCTCCGCCAAGTATCCTATTAGGTCATAAATGTGTTGTGATCAACATGAGAATATCCCTCAGGGCCGCTCCAGTCTCCCCGCACTGAAAGCAGAGGGCCGATGATGGTGGTGATGTTCGCAGCATGAGGCTAGGGTCTGGCAGTGGCACCCTTTGTGACCCAGGCATGGGGTCCAGGTAGGAGAACCCCGCTTCTGGACTTGGTTAAGGAAGACCTGTCATCTTTCCTGAGACAGGCTGCATCACCTTTTTATCTCTCTCACTTGGCAAAGTGGGCTTTCTTAGTCCGAAGCCCCAGCTGTGCTTTTCAACATCCCATTAGCAGAGGGACTGAGGTTGAAGTCTGGTCCCCTCCATGAGGTTTGACCCTGGAGTCCTTAATTAGTGTGTGACACCAGTTGTCCATAATTTCCACCCAAGCCCTGCTATGATTTTTCCAGCACAAACACGGCTCAGGGACTGCTGATAAGGGGCAGCAGGGCCAAAGCAGAAAGCCCGGCATTTCTCGCGTCCACGGCCAAGGCATTGCACAGCTGGTGTTGCTAATCCCTTAATGAGGGCCCAGTGGCTGCTGAGGGCAGGGGCCGGGAAGCAGGGAGGGATGGAAGAGCACAGTCTGGACTGCACAGAAGCCCCAGGAATGCTTCACACTAAAAGCCTAGCTCGTGGGGCAGCTGTTCCCTCCTCTTCTTGACGCTCATGGAAACTTGTGCTAATTATAGACAGCAACAGGGCTCTGGAAAGGAAGTTCTTTCTGAAATCTCATGGCCTCCAGTGATAATATTTTAGAGCTGTGACGTGAAAATCAACAGTCCATTGTAGGTGGCCAGGATGAGAACATGCCGGCCCAGCACAGCCTCCGTACCCATGCCTGCCAGACGGATGCCCGGGGGAGCACCGTCTGGCTATGCACCAAAGTGGTTCCTAAGTGCATTTTTGAAACCAGACAATCTTAGGTTCACACCTCACTTCTGCTTCTACCCACTGTGGGTTTGACCTATGGCGCATTTCTTATGGGCCCAAGAGAGGGTCTCCTGGCTGAGTGGAGACCTGCCCTTTAGCCTCATCATTGCAGCGTGCACATTCAGGGCACCCCTGACATATCTCCTGAAAGATGCTGCTGCTGGACTACAGAGAACCTGAGTGGTTCCTTCTCTCATTAATCCCAAAGCCCACGGCAGTTGGCAGTTTCACTATCCCCTCCCAGCCCTGGGATTTAGCGACAGGTGCCTTGGAACGTGTGCCCCGGAGCCCATCCTAAGCAACCCATTGAAAATAAGGAAAATAATTTGTTCCCTCTTCCAAAAGAGGTGTAGAAAAGAATAGGCCTTATCTTAGATGCAAGCCAACTCTCTTCAAATTGATCTGTCTCGAAAGAAGTGAGAATGTGCAGGGGTTTTCCTCCTGGGGAGGAGGGGAGTGTGACAAGAGCCTGGAAAC
Source organism: Neotragus pygmaeus (assembly GCA_006410875.1). Taxonomy (NCBI): domain Eukaryota; kingdom Metazoa; phylum Chordata; class Mammalia; order Artiodactyla; family Bovidae; genus Neotragus; species Neotragus pygmaeus. Next base: position 1,684,447 of record SJYV01002568.1, read on the forward strand.
TTGGCAGGGATGCCCTGGATCGCAGCTCTGGCATCGGTCCACTTGGCCGTGGACAGGGGAGAAACCTTCCCGTTGTCCGGACACAGTTCCCTCCTTGGCTTCAGATGAGGCAGGAGCAAGTGTGGGCCTGGCACAGAAGGGACTCGAGCCAGCAAGGGAGGTTGCCCTCCTCCACTCGACCTCAAGTCGGTGGACACTGCCCAGCATTTGATGAGCACCACTGTGCGCCAGGCACTCACAGGTGGTACTTCCCAGGGTGACAGGTGACCCGGGAGGAGCACAGTTTTCCAGCCTCTCGCAGGGCCTCCTGATTCTGGCTAGGTGGGGTGGGCTCAAAGGTCCTGGGAGCAGCCAGGCAGGAATAGCCTGGCTATGCTCTTGTGAACAGCCACCCATGTGGAAGGCCTGATGGGAAGAACCGTTTCAGAGAGAACTTCAGCAGGTGGCCCTGAGCTCTCGGCACTGGGATCCTGAGCCTCCAAGAACCACAGCAGCCAGGCCTCCACATAATCAAGGACTCAGGGAGCCCAGGGACCCACTGAGATGGCTAGGCTACAGCTTGAATGGGAAACAGCCACGGGAGATCGGTCCCAAGACAGCAGGGAGGAAGCGTTTTTCCAAAAGGGCCTGGAGACAAGAAGGCTGAGTTGCTAGTACTTTTTGGGTCCCCTATCCTTAGAGTAACACAGAAGGCATCTGTGTATTAAAGGCCCCCACCTTGCCCTCCGCCAAGCTGTTGCTGAGGCAACCTGGCCCTGCTGAGGGGCTGGGTGTGTAGAGGTGAGACCCCAGGGCTGGAGGCAAATCTGTCAGAGGAATAGCGGGGGCTGGAAGTCCCGGGGAGCCACGTGGGGTGGGGGGACTGGAGCAAAGAGGTGGGTTCAGAGCGGGGACACAGAGGGCCAGCATCCAGTCTTGCAGGCCAAGGGCAGTGGACATTGCAAGGGCTGAGGACACAGTCTGCCCAGTGTAGCCGGAACAGAGCCCCCAGAGGGGAAAGCGAGAGAGCAGCCCGTTCCATCTGGGTGTGGGGGTCTCTGAGTGCTGAGGATGCTCAGATTTGGGCAAGCAAATGTCTGAGAAGGGGCGCTCGCTGGTGCCAGGTGCTGTTCTGGGGCCTGTACACAGGACTTCTCTCTGAATCTCCACGTGGGCCCTGCAGTTTGCTTTAGTGCGGAGAGCGTGAGGAGACAGGGCAGGAAAGGTCCCCTCACTTGACTGGGGTCACGCAGGGGCTTGGAAGGGACCCAGCAATGTGGACTTTGGCTCTGTGCACCCCTCGAGCCCCATGCAGGCTGAGGTATCTCTGGGTGGTGGGAAGAGGTGGTCTGGGGGCCAGAAGGATCTTCACAGAAAGGACCACCACCATCCAAGAGCCCGGCCAGGCCACTAGACCTTCCTACCTACCCGCCTCTCCCAAGCCCTCCCTGCTCTGATGGACCCAGTGCTGAGGCCAAGCAAGCTGGAGGCAGGCGTTGCTGGGGAGGCAGAAGGGCTTGGTGCAACGTCCCAGCTGGGAAGCGATGTGGGAAACTTCTGCCTGAGGAGAGCTGCTCAAACGGGCCCCTGGGCCTCTGGGTTCAAGGCCTCGTTTTCCCACTGCCTCTACAAATGGGAAAGGGCTCCAGCAGCTGAGGCCTGAACAATGGTCCTGCTGGCTGCCCGGCTCACCACCAGGACGTGGGGCCCCGGCAGCCAACCACTGCCCTCTGAATGCAATGCCTTTGAAAGTCTCCTCCTGGGAAACTGGGCACTGGGGCCTGGGACCTTCATGCTGCCCCATGCTCCTCCTTTCTCCGCAGAGCGCTGAGCTCAGGGGAGAGACTGGGCATGAGAGAGGGTGTCAGGGAAAGGACTTCTAGGAGTGGGGGTCTGATGCAGAAAGGCGAGAGGAGGGGGGACGCGCATGGCACAGAGTAGGGAAGAGGAACGGTGTGAGCCTGTCTGCGGGTGGAGGACTGGGGCCTGTGCGGAGCGCATAAAGCAGGCATGCCTGGCAGGCGAGGGGGACGGCGAGGGGTGCCTGGCAGGCGAGGGGTGCCTGTGAGGTTGTGGGTGGAAGGTGCTCTCGGGAAGCAGGGCTGCGATTTGAGTGGAGGTGGGTGAGTGAGAGAGTAGGAAGCCGGTAAGCAGGCTGGTCTCAGTACCCAAGGCTTTAGTTGCCACGGGGAGCCCTCCAGGCTTGGGAGGAAGCAACGGACGCCTGTGGGGTGTGGGGGGCAGTGCAGGAGCACGCAAGGCAGGGTGGCTAGTTGGGCCCCAGGCCCTCCTCTGTGAGGGCATGATGGCCTGAAGGAAGAGACCGAGGGCCAGTTCTGTGGGGCGGGCTCGTTGGAGGAGGGCCCGGGGACTCCATAGCAAACTGAAGACATGGTGAGTCTGGGGCAGGGTCTGCATGCAGTAGGTGCTTATAGATTTGTTGGCTATGTGACTGGTTGGTTTGTGGTACCAGTGTGCACAAGCGTGCTCAAGAGGGGCATCAGTGTGTGTGTGATAGAGTGAGCGACGTGGTGTATGCGTGCACCAGGCTCTCCCTGTGGCAAAGTCGCAGCGTCATCTTCATCATGACCAGCAGGGGGAGCTATGCCACTGAGTGCCCCCACCCCCCTTTCCCGGAAACACTTCCAACAGCTGAAATACATATTTTTACATTTTTGAGTGGGTGCCCATCTCTGGCATCGCTTCGATGGTAATCTAACTCCGGTCCTAGCTGGCAAGCCGTCCACACCTCATTGCCTCCTGTGCTAATAATACCACAGGATGTCACACCCGGGGCAGCCTGGGGTTCCTGGTCCCCCCACCCTTCTCAGCCCGGAGGAAGGGACAGACAGTCCCATTAAAAGGCGTCTGGAGCATGTATGAAATAAAGTCAGAGAAAGGGAAGGTGCCCGGTCCACACTGGAGGAGAAGCAGGGAGCCTGAAGGCCAGGGGCCTCTCCGAGCAGCACACCCAGGCCTCTGTCCTCCCAGGTCTGGGGCCTCAAGGCCGCCTGGCAGGGTGTGGTTTTCTCAGCAGTGGCAAACAGCAAGAACAGGGGCCCTGGGAACACTGCTGGACCCCAGGTCACACCTGGAGGGGCTGCCTGGCCTCTGCTAATCTGTACTCACTGTACTGTGAGCTCATGCAGCATGGAGAATGCACTGACAAGGCAAGGGTGGGTGCCAGATGGCCCGGAGGAGGGGTTCACTTCGGCTGGGGGTTGGGGGAGCTGCCAGGCATAGCTTCAGTGGAAGGTTTGTCTGAACTGTGTTCTGGAGGATGAATAAGAGTTGGCTGGGCAGTGTTCCACTGTTAACGCCTGTGTTCCACAAGCAGGAAGTATCCGCCGGTGGCTGGGGGCAGGTGGTAGGAGGTCACAGGTCCATGCCAAGAGCTGAGGCCAGCCACCCTGATGGGGAGTTTGGGCAGCTGAACTCACACATGTTGGACCCCAGGACCAACGGTAGACTCTCAGGGAGGGGCTCAGTCCCAGGACAAGGGGTCTGGAAGGGATGGAGGTTGATCACTGAAGCCAGCAGGGGTGCTCCCGAATCCTACCTGGGTATTTTTCAGAGTCAACATTAAGACAAGCTAAACTTTCAAATGTGAGCCTTTCCAGGGACAAACAGGCAGCTTCTCTGGAGCTGGGAATTCCAACTCTAAAAGGGAAATGGGGGTAGGGAGGGGCGATGATAAAGCCTGAAAAGGCAGTTGTGAGGGTTAGATGAGACATTCATAGTCACTCATCAGCACCGCACACACAGTAGGGATCAACAAATGCTAACCATTATTATTGTCCCAGAGTTTCTGCAGGTTAGGAGGTTGGGGCGAAATTTAAGTATGGTATCTAATTGTGTGTCTTTTTATCTAGCCTGAGTTTTATGGATGAAGATGAAGGTCAGTTGAGCTTAGTCACTTGCCCTGGCCACTTAGCCTTAGTTCAGCAAAGCTGGTAACTGACCCAGACACGTCGCCTCTTACCACCCGAGGGGTAGACCTCGCTGGGGCCAGCTGTGCGTGGCAGGACCATCTTTGGGTGCTGTGGGACTCAGCCCCAGGCAGGTTCTCAGATCTGGTTGCCCGAGTGGACACGGAAAGTAGCTGTGTGTTTAAACATCATCTTTGGTGGCAGCAAAGAAGGGGAAAGAAACCCAGGCAAGTGTGCCATCGGCAGCCTGGCCCTCCGGGGACCCCCTGTGGCCTGGATCATCCTGCTGCCTTGGATTAGTCTGTGGTCGGCCATGCTGGGTGAGAGGCAGTAAGAGCAGCCCAGGGGACTGCAGGCCAAGGGCAGGCTGAGAGCCTGGAGGCTGCAGGCTGCACTGGTCCCTGCATGGGGAGCCTCTGAGTGCCTCGATGGCTCTGGGGCATAGGGCATGTGGCCCAGGCGGGGGCAAAGGAGGAGTCTGGGATACGTGAGGAGCCTTCCTGCCAATCCTCAGGGTGGTCTAGAGGTTAGGGGATGGGTGTTAGGGGTACCAAACAGAGGTAGGTCATAGATGTGGTGTGCAGGTCAAATGTGTCCAGTCAAGGTATTTGATTTCACTTACAGAGTGCTTCTCAAAAAATTTTTGGTTGTGTCCCACCCAGCATTTTGCTATTAAAAAATCCGGGTTTGAAGTTTCTCTTGAAAAAAATGGAGGATCTAACCACACTGTGAGAGAAGAGACAGCCTATGAAGTTGGGGAAAGGGCTACCGCAGACCCCACGCTCTCTGTCCTGCCACTCTTCACGGCTTATATGTCCCCCGCTGGACCACTCTGTCAGCAGCCCCCACTATGGATGGGGGTGCCCGCCTCCAGCCCTTGGCCCCTCCCCAGGACCCTCAATCTATGATTCTAGTTGCTCTGGAGAGGAGTATGGGGGTGGTGACAGGCGCCCAAGGTCATCGGTCTCCGCAGTGCAGAGTGGAGTAGGGAGTAAGTGGGGGCGCAGCGAGAGAGGGCTTCCCCACCTCAGAGCTAATGATTTGGGTTTGGCTGGAAGCCTGATGGCAGGAACCACCCCAGGACCCTGTGAGTGGCTCAACCTCTGATTCTCTCATTCTGGGGGAGAGAAGGCTGGAGCTGAGTGACCCCAGTCACAGTGATAGGGAGGAAAGCTCCACTCACTCTGGGGAGGTGAAGGGAAAGGGAAAAAAGAGGCTCCTCAACTTTCCAGAAGCTTCCAGATAGACCACAAGCTTCCAGGGCAGACAGCAGACATGGGAGCAGCTGTTCTTAACCCCAAGCTGAGAGCGAGGCAGGAATGTGGAGAAGGCGCCACAGTCCCCCGGGGCAGGCAAGCCTGGGAGGCACAAGAAGAGCTCCCTGGTGTCAGGACCAGGGGCAAGCTCTGGGTCAGCCTGGGCTGAGCAATGCAGCAGGACCCGCCATGGGCAGGCCCCCAGGTGACCCTGGGCACCGAGATGAACCTGAAGGTGATGGGGTGGGGAGGAGACAGGAGAGAGACTGAGCGAGAAGGGGAGAGGGAGAGGGAGAGAGACAGAGACAGACCCAGGTGAAAGATGGAGACAGACACAGATTTAGAACAAGAAAAGGAAGTTGGATGAGCTTCTTGGGACCTGTCGGTTCGACCTGACTTGGGACCAGCCGGGGGCTCACCCCTCTGCCCTGAAGACCTGAGAACAGCTGGTCGTCTCGTCTCCCCTCCAAGGCCTGGCTCGTGGCCTGTGTCAGGGCTTGTCCTGTACTAGTGATGCTGGCACGTACCAGGTGTCCAAGAACTCTCCTTATGATGACTGCAGCTCTGTCTCCTGCTGGAAGATCCCTGCCCTCCAGGGAAAGCACACCAGGGAAGCTCAGCCAGCCTGCAGATATCTGGGAAAGGACCGCGGGGGCTGTGTGGGGTTCTGCTGATGCCCAGTAAGATCGGGCGAGGCCAGTGCTGTCCTCAGAAGCAGCCGGGCTGGGCAGGAAGGCTCGGCAACCTGTCTGAGCCCAGCCTTGGGCCTCAGGCCCTGCCCACCGAGAGGGGCCTGTTGTTGAGGACCGACAGAGGTTTTGGGAGGCATTGATGACAAAATTAAAACCATATTTTTCTGTGTTGGAAGACTGAGCTGTGATAAATTTGGAAAGTAATAAATATCAGAGCTTTGCAGACCATTTCCCGGCATCTCACAGCACACCAGCCGGAGTGGCGTGCCCCCAGCTGCGTGTGGCCTGGACCAGGGTCTGCTCCAGTTGGTAAAGGTGGGGCCCTGCTCGGGAAGGCTGAGTGCATTTCATTAGGTGCCGGTGGCGGGGCGCTTCCAAGTGGACGGTTTGGAAGCCCACGAGCAGGCCATGTTGGGGCGGGGGGTGGGGGTGGGGAATGCCCTCTTGGGAGTCGTGGCCAAAACAGAGCATGGTCACTCACACTGTGGTTTCCAGCTGCTTCCAAGCCTGCCTTGGCCAGCTGGGACTGTGTGGTAGGCCTCCCCACTTGGATCTCAGTTTCCCCAGCGTCTCCAAGACATCGGCCAACCTTCTGTGATGCGGACATTCTTCCAAGCAGGCTCGCAGGTGGTAGAGCCTCTGCACTGGATGGTTCCCTGTGTCATGAACCAGCCTGAGTAACACTGAGTAAAGCCTCAAAGAACTTACAGGCATTGGAAGGGCTCTGCTTCACCTCATTTCTGTGGCTGCTCATGGCCTTTGCTGGCTGGATAGACGTATAGAAACTCCTTTTGTATGAATACCAGGATAAGGGAGAGCAGAGGGTGTGGGTGCAGAGCCTCTGGCAGGACAGGGTCTACGGGCCACGCCATGTTCAAGTACCCGCTTCAGGGGGCTTTCCTCCCCGGCTGCACCTGGCTGGTGGCCTCAAAGTGCCCTGAGCCCACTCTGGCCTTGGGATTTCCCGGCTTTTCTCTGTGCCTGGCACAGAGCTGTGCATGTAGCTTGATCTCTCCGGGCCCCTCCTTTTCCCTCTGGAGCCCCTTCTTCCTGGGATTGGGCCCCAGCACTCCCCAGATCCATGAAGACTTCTGTGGCCCTGAGTCCCGTGAAGAATCTCCTCATGGGTGGCCCTTGCCCAAAGGCGCTGGTGGCAGGAGCAGCCAGCTCCACTAGCTCCGCCCCTGGTCTGAGCACCATGTTTGCCCATCTCCTCCCTGGCTTCAGAGGCCATGACCCAGCTCACGGGCTTGTCTCACGCGTGCACAGGCACCGTGCATGGGCCAGGCACACAAAGGCAGGCAGTATCTTTGCCTCCTTTCCCCTTGCTTATTTCTGTTTAAAAGCTTATAACTGTACAGCATGTTTAATTTATATATTTCCATAATCCCAGCCTTATTTCTAAAGAATTGAGCAACCTAGAGAAGCTAGCTTGAGTTTGGGATGAATAATATTGAACCATTCAACCTAAAATGGAGCCATGGCAACCCTGCTGGATGGGGTGGAGTCCGTGCTCTTGCTTTGTAGTTGCCATGAGGCAGCACTGTGATAGCAGTACCCAAAGGTTCCCAGAAATAGCTCAGTCCCTCAATTTACGGAGAGGGGAAGGACTTCCATCACGTGGGCTCTTGTTCTTTCTCTGCTTCCCGGTCTGTGTAAGGTCCAAAGGACACCACAGCTGAAGGACATTTTCAGATTATATTCTCTTAGACGTTCCCATCCAGGTATGTCCATAACTCTTGGGACAGTGCTTGGGGGGCTGCATTCAATAGCCTACCTATAATGGGGAAAGCCCACAGCAGAATGCGAGCAATCTTGCAAAGAGTGGCTCCTAACTTACCTGAGTTGCTGAATCCAAGGGTCTAGGCAAAGGCTTCAGGTATCCTGGAGAAATGAGGCAGGTTTAGTCATCATTTTTTTGATGACCAAAGCAATTTATTTTAAAGAAGGACTGATGACAGATATTCCTGTGGGAGCAGGTGTGTAAGTCACTTAGAGTAGGTGTCTGATTTCCTTCTATGACTGGTTCATTTTAATAAAGCATGTTCTTCTGATTCTCAGAGTTACCTATGCTCATCACACACACACACACACACACACACACACACACACACACACACAAACAGATAAAAAATAAAGAAGAAAACAACAGTCACAAACGGCAGCACTCAGAAGCATCTTAGCAATATTCTGGTAAATGTCTTCCAGTTCTAGACACCTAACTGCACACAGGAGAGGCATTTTTTAAACACTGTTGCTATCACATCATCATTGTGCCATGTGATGGCATGGGAGCTTCGTTTTGCTGACATATTTGCCTGCATTTCTAATCATTTCTATTCATAGGTTTCTGGAAGGGGTACCTCGGGGCTGAGAGGTGTGAACATGTTGACTATATCTTGCCAATTTGTCTTCCAGAAAGTGTGAGTCGGTTTGTCTCCAGGAGTGTGATAGTGCCCACCACCAGTCTTTAAGGAAGGATCAGGGCTGGAGATGACTCAGAAGTGAACCTGTGCCTAGTTATCTAGTGACTTGATGGCAATGCAGTCCTCGCGTGACACAGAGCTGCCTGGCAGGGGTCCTTCTGCTCAAGTGTCAGGGACAGAGAACCGGCTTCCTGTAGAAAAGCCTGCACTTCTGCAGGCTCTTAGGCTGGCCTGTGTGCCTTTGGCTACCGGCAACTTCCCGCAAAGACGGCGGCAATGGCGAGTCTGGTGGCAAGTGAGCCCCATTCCGTCCCTGTCAGTCATGGTAGACCTAGGCTCTAGTAGTTCTTCTTCAACTTGGGAAACTTCTTTAAGAAAAAAACACAGAAGTATGAACACAAAACTAGATCTTAAAAATGAACATTTCCAATGTGACCAGAATCACAATAAATCAGACATTTTAAAAAGGTGATAAGTAACATAAGTATCGTTAAACCCTTCAAACACATGATTTTGACTCCCTTCTAGCCGTACTTCTATAGCACCTCCCTTACATTTGGCTGAGTATTCTTTGTTCTCTTCATGTGACAATGATTTTCTACAGCCATAATAAAAAGATAATTTAGTCTTTCTTCAGAGCGTGGCTGATCAAAAATAGCAAAAGTGTTTGAATAGTTTAGAAAAACTGCTTTCAATTTCATGACTCATTGGGAATGACATGTAAATTGTAGATATTGTCAAATTTGGGGAATATTTGCTTTATGTTTCTGTTTGTATCTGAGGACTAAAATTTTAGGGCATTTCAAGCTCTTGCATGGTTTTTTATTCTTAAATAGTCTTTGAATGATGATATGCACCTCTTTTTCCATGTTATAGTGGCATTTCTATATTTTGTGTTTTTTTCCATTGTCAGTTTTAGTGAATTCAGCAAGAAATTTAAATATCTTCCCATTATCTTCCTGGGAGTCACTGCTTTTAATTCACTCCTTTCAACAGACCAAGACCCTATTTATTATTTTCATCAGAGAATTAGCTCTTCCTCTTCATGGTAAAATCTGAACATTTAAAATTTTAATTTGATTAACAATATTTTTTTGATTCCATTGCACATCTTTAAAACCGGTCATATTCTACTGATTTTTTAATGTGATATTTTCTCAGTTTCTTTTTTTTTTAAAGTGAACTCTAGTTGCTGTACAATTTTATATATTACAGATATACAATATAGCAATTCACAATTTTAAAGGTTATACTCCATTTATAGTTATTGTCAAATATTGGCTGTATTCCCCATGCTGTCTGATAAATGCATCCTTGTAGCTTACTTTACATTTAGTAGTTTGTATCTCTTACTCTCCTACCCCTGCATTGCCCCTCCTCGCTTTCTTCTTCCCACTGGTAACTACTGGTTTGTTTTCTATATCGTGAGTATGCTTCATTTCTAAGTTTCTTAATTAAAAATTTAAGTACAAAAATTTATTTGTACAAATAACTTATTTGTTTTATTGCAACATTTTAAGATGACTTCTTAAATTATAATTTAAACAATATATTCCCAATTGAATCTCTCCTTAGCTGGATACGAAAATGCCTGGAGTCCCACCAGTGCCACATACTGGGGGTGGGGATATATGCGACAAAGGGGTATCCCCAGTGCAAAGAGAAGGCAGTCTTACTTTTCGTATTGGGCCTCCCTGGGGGCTCAGATGGTAAAAATATCTGCCTGCAGTAGAGGAGACCTGGGTTTGATCTCTAGATTGGGAAGATCCTCTGGAGAAGGGAATGGCTAACCACACCAGGATTCTTGCCTGGGGAATTCCACGGACAAAGGAGCCTGTCAGGCTGCATAGGGTCACAGAGCCAGACACAACTGAGTGGCTGACACAGGGCTTTGAAAGGGGCTCCTGCAAGCTCAGAGCCTGGCTTATAAGTGTCGCTGGCTTGAAGGTGAGGCCCCGCGGCGTCAGTCTCGGACTGCCCTCCCCCTGCACTTTGGAATCTCTATTCAGAGGACTTGCAGCCTTTCCAAAGCCTTAGCCTGAGCTGATGACAGTGGCTTAGCAGCCCAGGGGGACGGACTTGACCGTGTCCATCATTCAGCTTCACCAGGGGAGCTAAGAAGACATTTCTGTAACTCCTGACAAACCTGCTGTCTCATCCGAGGAATGCCTCCCAGTCTGTGTTTGTGCTTGGGTTCAAGAGCTAGGAAGAAGGCCTGGGTATATTTTATGGCTTGCTCTCTCTGATACATTCCTTAAAATAGCTACAGGTTATTTTTGTCTTTAAAAATCAATATAATTCAAGAAAAAGGAAAAGACAAGCCCCTGACTGGAAGGCATATCTAATGAAAGACTTATGTGAACTCTACAAGGAACTTTCACAACTCAACAGTAAGAATATGCATGCCACTGACTAGGAGAGAATGTTTTCAAAAGACACATCTGATAAAGGACTATGTCAAATACACAGAGACCTCTTAAAAGTTTACAGTAAGAAAATGAACAACTCAAGTAAAAATGGGCAAAAATTTATATATACCGTGTGATTCTAACCGAGTGATATCCTAGAAAAGGGAAAGTGATATTGTAGAAAAGGGAATAGTAAAAAAAAAGATCAATAATTGTCAGGGCCTTCTGAGGAGAGAGGGATGAATAGGGAAGCACAGAGGATTTTTAGAGCAGAGAAGATCCTATGACATTACAGTGGTGGATGTATGTCATTACAGGCAGACCTTGGAGATACTGTGTATTCAGTTCCAGACCACTGCGGTGAGGTAAATTTTGCAAAAAGCAAGTCACAAATCTTTTGGTTTCCCAGCACATATAAAAATTATGCTTACATTCTACTGGGGTCTATTATGTGTACAATAGCATTGTGTATAAAAAACAATGTACATACCTTAATTAAAAATACTTTATTGCTAAAAATTGTTAACTATTATCTGAGACTTCAGTGAGTCAGATCACCAAAGATCACAGGTCACAGATCACCACAACAAATATAATGAGGAAATTTGAGGTATTTCAAGAATTATCAAAATGTGTCAGACAAGTAGTGAGCAAATGTTGTTGGAGAAAAAATGGTACCAGTAGATGTGCTCACTGCAGAGCTGCCACAAACCTTCCATTTGTGGGAAACACAGTATCTGAGAAACACAGTAGAGCAGGATATGCCTGTGTCCATTTGCCCAAACTCATAGAATGTATCGCACAAGCGTGAACCTTGATGTAAACTGTGGACTTTGTGTGATAGCTGTGTAAGTACAGACTCATCGGTTGAAATGAAGGTACCACTCTGCTGGGGTGGGTATTGATAATGGGGATGGTATGCACATGAGCGCAAGGACACATGGTCGATCTCTGTATTACTCTCGGCTCAATTTTGCCATGAACCTACCTCTCTAAAAAATAAAAAGCTGTTAAAAACAATACATTCCATGAATTTATACTTTAATCGCCACTTCTAAGTAAGTCATTCAATCCATCTTTATTAATCGATCTCTGAGGCCCAAGGGACATAGTCAAGAAACAGACTGAAGAGATTCCTAGGGTCACGATATAATTCTGCAGAAAGACCGTCATCTGTGAATGAAAATAACCAAAATAATCATAATACCCGTAAGTGTTTTCTTCAGTCATCTGTATTTCACAGAAATAATGAGCAAGGTGGGGGTAGGGGTGGGGGACTCGAAATAGTCTACAGGATGAGGGCATTTTTCCCGAGGAAGTGACATCTGGCCTGAAGGGTAGTTGGAGTCACTCAGGTCAAGAGCGTGGCAGCAAGAGGCCAGGGGAATAAACAGAGCTGGAGGAGGCCCTGAGCAAGAAGGGGCCAGGGCGCTGAGGCACAGAGAGGAATCTGGCTGCCGTTCTAGTTGCGAGGCGGTGACTGTCCAGAGCGGGTGATTGTGCACAGGGCTCTGCAGAGGGGGCAGGGCCAGCCCTGCTGTGCCAGGGGGCCTGCACCAGGGCTCTGCTTTCTCTCCAAATGGATCAGAAACATTCAAAGGCTCTAGAGAGGGGTGGACAGGATGGGACTGTGTTTCAAAAATATTATCCTGGCTAATGCCCAGAATGGGTCAGGTGGGGGAAAGAGTGGATATGGAAGACTAGTTAAGAGACACTGCGGTGACCGAGGCAGGAAAGCATGTTGGCCAGTGTGGTGGGAGAGCAATGGACGGAGCCAGGAGAGCTTCTTAGGCTGGAGACAGGGGACAGTGTCAGAGAGATAAGGGGTTATATCCTGAGAAGAGGAAGCTGGAGGGGAGGAGACCTGGGAACGAGGATGAGGCGGTCACTGTGGATCTGCCAAGTGCGATGGGCTGCTTGCAGCCAGACCCCCGCATGCAGTCTGGGCTGGAGACATAACTCTGAGCAGATAGACAGTAATTGGAGCCATGCGGCGGATGAAATCATCTAAGGGGAACGTGTGGGCTGAGACGAGCAGGGAACAGGGCCCCCACGGCTGCCTCCATCCTCTGTCAGGACATCGTCAGTTCTTCAGCAACCAAAGCTGGAGTCTACTTTTGCTCCATGCTCTCCAGGTGACAAAGGCCTCACTCCAAACCATGTTCCCGTGATTCCCCACCAGACCCTTAGAGGCAGTCGTGCGTGTACCCACTGGGAGGCTTTGCAGTGCAGGGGAGAGAGAGCGGGGCCGGGAATCGCAGAGGCCGAGGCTCTGATTCACGGGATACTCATCCTGACCCCTGAGAGTCGCGGAGATCCAACGACATGCTGCGTTTATAAAGCGCCAGGCAGCGCGCCTGACACATGGCTGTTGAGGTTTTAAGGGACTCATAAATAACACCCCATTACTCTCCTCCTCTGCTCACATCCAACTGAGAAATGAGACACTGGGGCCAGATCAGCTGAGAAGTGGACGAGTGATGGCACCCTTGCGGCCCTGCTGATGGATAGCAGGCTTGGCTCTGCAGTCCACATGGGTGCTCACCTCTCTGCACCTGCCAGCATCCTCCCCATCACATGGTCACATCTAGAGGCAGCCCACCTGAGAGACCATGTGGGCCAGCAGAGCAGTCAAACTCCCCTCAAATGGGTCCTCAGACATTTCATTCTCCCTGGCGAGCAATCCTCCAGGCGCCTGGAGCTCCCCTACGCCAGCCCCTGGACCTTATTATGCTAACCAAGTGTCCGTCTCTGCCATCCAAGCCTGGTGTGTTCCTGACTCAGAGGAAGAGGAGAAAGAAGAAAAGAAAAGAAAAAAATCTTCCCCATACTATAAAACAAGCAGGGATGTATCATGAGGGAGAATGAAACTTGTGCGTGAATTTTAAGGATTATAAACAAGACTTCAAAGAATTTTCTGGATTGCTGCTTCTTTCTGTCTGTGCCCCAAATGCCCCAAATGACTTCTTTACTCACTAGAGATTCGTTGGATAAAAAGTTCGAAATGTGCTGACTTCACCCATTTAATCATTTCCTTGTTGTTTCTTTGGTAGATTTTTTTTTAATGTATGTTTATCAAAGTCATACATGTACATAGTTTTAAAAGTTAAAGGGTTCTGCATGACTTATAATGAAAACCAGAATTTCCCTCCCCCCCCACTGCCGACCCTCCTCCCCAGAGGCCATCACTTTGAATCCTTCTGGTGCTTTCCTTCTAATTTTAAAATAACATGCTTAGACTTGCATTTCTTGATTTTCCAGTTTGAATGTTATTTGATGAATTCTGACTATGGAAGAGGAGGACTTAGCACTCTAAAGCCATCCAACCCCCGCCCCCCATGCAAATACACACTCTCTTCACCCGCCGTCATGGTAGTTATAGTGTGATTTTTGGCCAAATCAATATTCGGTTTTACGTAGTTATGACTGTGTTCATATTATTCACAGCTAAACCGTGTAGAGCACATTTCCTATCTTGTACAGCATTTTGTTTTGCTTGGAATAAAGAGTTGCCAAGTTTTCCCTTTGTCTAGTGTTTGATGACTAGCCATTCGTAGACTCTGGGCTCAAGGAGGCCCTCCTTGCTCTTTGCACAGATTCACATGCTCTCCAGCGTGGACTGGCCGCTCCCTGTACCGATCCCCTCCACCTCGTGGTCTTGGGGTCCTGGGCACCCCTTTGACTCCCCCGAGTTGAGTCTCTTGGTTTTCTCCTGTTTTGATGAGCTGCCTCCTCCAATAGATTCCTGAGGAACGTTTTATGTTAATACAGTGTTTTGAGAGTTTGTACAGGCAAAACTTAACCATTCTACCCTCACATTTTATTGGCAGCTTGGGTGAGATGCTTGACCCTCAGACTTTGAAGCTGTCGCCCACTGCCTTCCGGCTCACAGAGCTGCTGTTGAGAAGTCAGACTGAGGCCAGTTTCCTCTCTGAAATCTTTCAGACATTTGATTCTTGTGCTGCTCGGGTGTGGGGTATCCTTTCACATGGGGGTTTTGAAACTGAAGGCTCATGATTGTTACTCACAATCTGGTAAAAAGTCTTTTATTAGTTTCTACCCCTCCAGTTCATCCTCCCAATCTTTTCTCCCTGGTTCTCATTTCTAACCCGTTCTGCTTTATAGTCATGCCCCTCCTGAGCTGATTCTCTAGAGGCTGCAGTTTTTCTCTCTTATGTTTCATCTCCTTGGTTGTGTTTTGTCTTTTGAAAGATGTCTTAACCTTTCTGTTGAAGCTTATTGTATGCTAATTTGTTTTACATATCTGCCATGCTAATTTCCAAAAACACTTTAAAAATTCTGAACGGTTCTTTTAAAACTGTCTTTATTTTGTAAGCATCCTGCTCACTCATTTCATGGATACATGAATTATCTTATTATTTCCTGGATATAGCACTGGTAATTTACATATATTAATCATTTTTTTCTCCCCCACTCTTTGAGGTGTCTCTGTTTCCTCTAAGTTATTTTTCTCCTCTGACTTGATGTAATAGTAAGGCTGTAACAAACACATTGGAAGCTCTGTGTGTCTGGGTGGGGCTTTGTTGGAGAAAGACTAGTCTGGGCCATTTTACTGGGTGGGGGTGAGGGATTGAACTGCCAGATCTGAATAGATTCTATTGGGCTGGCTCAGTATCCCCAAGAGAAAACTGATCCAAAATCCCACTGAGTTCTTAGTTCTCAAGGAGAAAGAGGTATAGGGTGTGAGCTTCAGCATTCAGCACGTTCACTTTATCTCCGTGGCCAGCCTGGTACCCTCACGTGCATCTGTGCCTATGGTTTCTGAATCCAGAGCCCCCAGTACCCTCTTGCTAGAGAGCAGAGCCCCATCTTCTGCCAGGATAACGCGTAAGTAGTTCCTGACCTGTACAAATCAGGGCAAGGGACCATGGGCCGAAACATTCTCAGCCTGATTTCTAACTAGCCCTTTGTTTTCCCACCTGCAGAAGTATGTGCACTTGCGATCTTCATCCTTTTCGGGGGGCTTTGCTCTGCTTCCAGGCCCCTGTCACCTGGGCGGGCTGCCCGCTTCTCACCTCTGCTGCGTCTCGGGCACGCAGGCAGCTGCTCTCCAGGCTCCAAGCTCTGGTCTCGCTGCTTCCTCTCCGTTTCTTTGTCCTCACCTGATTTTCCCTCCTCCACTGTCATTTAGTAAACCACCAGGAGAGACTGGATTAACACCCTGGGGAGCCCAAGGATCTTTCTTTGCTTACTCTCTTCTGGAGACTCCTCCCATCCCGCCCTGCCCTGCCCCTACCAGCCCAGGACCAATTCCCTGCCTCCCTCTGCCTCGCAGATGGGTGGAAGATGAGAGATTAGAAAATACTTTCAGCAGGCTCTGAACTCAGCCTTTAGGCCCTGGCGGGTAGTTGGCATCCACTGTATTGTGCTTGACCTTTGGAGTCGGAACAAACCAAGAATGAAAGAGCCCCACTGGAGCATCCAACACCATTGCCTTCATCTTAATGGTCTCTTCCAATCCTTTACCCATTTTTCCATCAGACTGTTTTCTTTGTGTGATTTGTAAGAGTTACTTTTGGCTATTAATCCTGTGCTTGTTAGAAAATTCTAAATGCTTTTTTTTTTTTAACTTTCTTTATGATGTGTTTTAATTTTTGTGAGGTTAATCAGTTGTTTCCCTTATGGATTCTGGGTGTTGATCTTCCTTTCTGTGGAAAGGAACCCCCACACTAAAGCTGCATAAATAATTCTCTCCCTACAGCTTTCAAGGCTTTTTTATTTAGCCTTTAAAAATATTCATTTTTCATGTCAAAGAATGCATCCTAATGTAGCCCAATAGTCAACACAGAGATGTGTCACAGGATAAGTTAACAATCCTTCCCTTCTTACTTCCAGGCCAACTTCTTCAGGTTACCAGCCTTAGCAGTTTGAGGTCATTCACACCCTTCTTCTGAGTGCTAAGATGCTTCAGTCGTGTCTGAATCTTGTTCCAACCCTATGGACTGCAGCCTGCCAGGCTCTATCCATGGAAATCTTTAGGCAAGAATACCCGGGTGGGCTACCATTTCCTTCTCCACCCCTCCACTTACGCTCTTTCAAATGCATATTCAGATTGATGGGATATACTTTTGCTGTGTTTTTATCAAAATCGGAAGATGGCACTTTAATATCTCTGAAACTAATTTTAAAGCTTTATTTATTATAGATTCTGTTGGTGCACTTTAAGAACATTTTTAATAAAAATTTTAATGGAGAGAGCTATAGATTTACATGTACTTGTAAACAATACTGCGTCTCTTTCATCCATTTCCCTCCAACGGTAATATCTTGCAAAACTGTAGAGATATCTTGTAATATCTTGTAAAACTGCTCAGTGTCACAGCCGGGACAGTGGCTCCAGGAATGACCCAGGGGTATTCTGCCCAGCTTTATCTGGCCTTCTCTGTGTGTGTGCGTGCACAGCTTTATCTTGGGGGCAGGTTCATGTATTCTCCACCACAGTCAAGATACAGAGCAGTTCATCACCAGCAGCACCCTTCTCTGTCTCCCTTTGAGCACATCCACTTCCCTCCTGCATGCTCCCGGCAGCAACACTCCATCCACCTTCCTCCTGTCCCTAACCCCTGGCAAGACTAAACTCTTCTATTCCTATAATTTTGTCATTTCAAAATGTTACATGTGGCAAAACGAATACGGTATTGTAAAGTAAAATAAAGTAAAAATAAAATAAAATAAACGTTATATAAATGAAACCTACAGGGTAATAGCTTTCTGTATTGCTTTATTCACTGAGCGCAATTCTTTGGATCATCCAGGTTGTTGGGTCTCTCAATAGTTCCTTCCTGTTTATTGCTGAGTAGGATTCCACAGTATGGACAGACCACTGTTGGTTTAACATTCACCTGTTAAAGGACATCTGGTTTGGATTTTAGTTTTGGGCTACTGTGAATAAAGTTACTATGAATCTTTGAGTACAGGTTTCTGTGTGAACACAAGTTTGATTTCTCTGGAAAAATGCCCAGGAATGAAAAGATGTGGGTCGTATGGTAATGCATGTTTCGTTTTATAAAATTTGCCATTTTCCATTTTCCAGACTGTGAAACTATTTTTAAAAATATTGTTTGAGACCCTTTGGGGCTCATAAACTCAGATCAAGCCTTTCTGTTTTCCACAGCTCTATCACATCTCATAGAGTGGATATCACGCAACTGAACTCACCATTCAGGTTGTCTTGGTATTTCACCATGGTCAGTGATGCTGTGATACATTTCCTCTTGCAGAGAGTTTTACATACTGGCCTTGATTTCCATAGGCTGGATTTTCAGAATTGATAGCTTTAGTAGAGGTGGCATATTTCTTTCCAAAAAATTATGGGAATTCAGTCTCACAAGCAATGTATAAAACTGGCCATTTCCCCACTTCCTTGCTAGCAGTGTAAACTGTCAGTCTTAGTTTTATTCTAATCTTTTATTTTTTAAGTTATTTAAATCCCTATGGAACTTACTTTGGAGTGCATTATAGACTAGAGGTCTAACTTTATCTTCCTACCCTCAGTTCAGTTCAGTTCAGTTGCTCAGTCGTGTCCGACTCCCTGCGACCCCATGAATCGCAGCACGCCAGGCTTCCCTGTTCATCACCAACTCCTGGAGTTCACTCAGATTCACATCCATCGAGTCGGTGATGCCATCCAGCCATCTCATCCTCTGTCGTCCCCTTTTTCTCCTGCCCCAAATCCCTCCCAGAATCAGAGTCTTTCCCAATGAGTCAACTCTTNCTGGCGTGCTGCAGTCCATGGGGTCACAAAGAGTCAGACACAACTGAGCGACTGAACTGAACTGAACTGTAGTACTTGGTATATATAGCTTGATTTTTTTGTTTGTTTCTCTGATTGAATTATTTCTTCATTACCCATTATATTTCATTTCTTAAGAAAGGTCTGTTTAGATTGTCATTATTTTGTCTGTTATATGATAGGTACTTTTATGTGCAGACTGAAATTTTTCTTCACTTCAGTAAACTAAAAACATTTGTATCTTCAAATACATGTTTTGCTCTTATATTATGATTCCCTGAAATATCAATTTCCCCCCATTGTATTGTCTTTATGTATTATCTTCTTGTAATAATTTTTATCAGCTTTCAAGCAGATCTATCTTATATGTCAGTTGTTTGACTTTTAGTTGGACGCACTACAAAATTGTTACTACTATTCTCAGAAACATTCAAAGAATATATTAAGATACTTCATCCCAAAACCATGAAAAATATTTTCTATGGAAAATTTCTCTGTCCCTTAGCAGACAGCATGAAAGTATACACAGAAGTTAAAATAATAATATTATTATCCCAGTGTCAAAATTATTATGTAATATACAGCTTGGTGACTATATTTCATACCATATTGCATATCTGAAAGTTGTTGAGAGAGTTAGACCTTTAAAGTTCTCATCTTAAGAAAAAACATTTTGTGTGACTGTATGGTAACTAACATTAACTAGACTTTTTGTAATGGTTATTTCACAATATATAAAAATATCAAATCATTATCTTGTACAGCTGAAACTCACATAATGTTGCATGTCAATTATACCTCAATGAAACAAATTTTAGAAGACTTACAAAAATTAAAACATATACATAAATTAAAATAATATTATGTATTATTATTCCCAATTTTCAAAATTCCACATAAAGCTTAAAAGAAAATGCAAAGAAAATCTCCGAGGACTTGGAACAATGCAATAATAAGGATGCAGATGTGTTAGAGAAGGGGGAAATGAACTGGAAAATGAAATGTAGAAGAGCTGCCGTCTATCAGTTCCAGGAAATAAGAACAGAGAAAATGAAGGGAACAAGTAAAGAAGTAATAGTGTCTCCATCCAGTGTTCCTGCCTGGAGAATCCCGGGGACGGGGGAGCCTGGTGGGCTGCCGTCTATGGGGTCGCACAGAGTCGGACACGACTGAGCGACTTCCCTTTCACTTTTCACTTTCATGCATTGGAGAAGGAAATGGCAACCCACTCCAGTGTTCTTGCCTGGAGAATCCCAGGGACGGCGGAGCCTGGTGGACTGCCGTCTACGGGGTCACAGAGAGTCGGACACGACTGAAGCGCCTTAGCAGCAGCAGCAGCAGCAGTCTAAACAAATATCTTCAAATGCAAAGGAGCTGCTGAGTGCTAAGCAGGAAAGATGGGAGAAGAGTGAAGGGAAAGGCGAAATCTTTCTAGAGAGAAAGAAGGAGAAAGCTGCGATGGAAGGAGAATCAAACAGGACCTCTGGCCAGCATCACCACAAACTGGAATTAAAGGCAGAGAGGACTTCAGTGTCCTAAAGGAAAATTACTGTATACTTATAACCCTGCCAATTAGATGTAAGAGTGAAAGTCAGATATTTTCAGCCTTAACAAGGATTCAGGAATTTTCTCTCCCATGTGTCCTGTCTAAAAAGAAAAAAAAAAANGAAGGAGAATCAAACAGGACCTCTGGCCAGCATCACCACAAACTGGAATTAAAGGCAGAGAGGACTTCAGTGTCCTAAAGGAAAATTACTGTATACTTATAACCCTGCCAATTAGATGTAAGAGTGAAAGTCAGATATTTTCAGCCTTAACAAGGATTCAGGAATTTTCTCTCCCATGTGTCCTGTCTAAAAAGAAAAAAAAAAAAGGCAACCAGATTCTTCAGACAAAACAAAAGGCTTGAGAGAAAGTCATGGTACAAACAAGAGACACGCTAAAACTTGGCATAATTTTCAGCAAAGAATGGCATTTTTAAAAGGGAATCTATTTGACTTTAAACCTTAGAATATTCTCAGTAGAACAGCAAAAATTCAGTGACCTAGGAAAACATTATTGTCCTTATGTGGATGTTTCTCTAATAAAAATATCTGGCTGAACCACAGGAAATTGCCACATTTTTGGGAGGTAAAAGGAGATTGAATATAAGGAATTTCATATGGTTCATATGATTCAACTGAATACATAATTATACTGTCAAAAGTTCTATTTGTTGGGCTTTGACTTTCAGAATCAACATATAAATAAAAGCCGAGACACAATGGCAGTTTCAGAGCAAGATATAAATGATAAAAATTTTGAAAATGTAAAAGCCATGCTCTGTTTAGGAGGTGGAAGTTGGAGGAAGGTAGAAAGAAGTTCAGGGGCATGAAATCCCAAGGATACTGGAATCCCAAGATAGTGATTATACTTAGTGAATCAAGAAATAGAATGGATGTTATAACATAAAACAAATAGGTACATACATTAATACTGAGAACTAAGATTTTCACTATATGTCAAAGGAAATGTGGGTTAAAAACTAAAATAAAAATCCTATTTCATTAAATTTGACTTGGAAAATCACAACAGATTCATAATTTTATGTGTAGCCACCTGTCAATCCATCTATATATACAGCTACCCTAGATCTGCCTGAAGAAATGGCAAAATGCCAGTAACAAGGGACCTATATGGTGACCCATCGTCTACAGAAGAAGTGACATTATGTGACATCTGAGCTAAGGTGTTACAAAACCCGGCGCTTCTTCCAGGTTTTTTTGGTGTTATTCACTCTTGGAACCCACCCATCTCATTGCGAGAAGGCCTAAGTAGCCTGTGGAAAAGCCTCCATGAAGAGACCCCAGCCCACAGCCCCCGCTGAACTCCTAGTTGACAGCCAGTCAACTTACCAGCCTTGTGGATGAGCCATCTTGACAACTGACCTTCTAACCCCTAGTCTTATGCCAGGGACAGAAATGAGCCATCCTGTCCAGCTGAACTGATTCATGAGCAAAATAAAGGACTGTTGTTATTTTAAGCCCCTATAGTTTGAGACAGCGAAGGTGATGTCACCCCACTCCAGTGCTCTTGCCTGGAAAATCCCATGGGCAGAGGAGCCTGGTGGGCTGCAGTCCATGGGGTCGTGAAGAGTCAGACACGACTGAGCGAATTCACTTTCACTTTTCACTTTCATGCATTGGAGAAGGAAATGGCAACCCACTCCAGTGTTCTTGCCTGGAGAATCCCAGGGACAGGTGAGCCTGGTGGGCTGCCGTCTATGGGGTCGCACAGAGTCGGACACGACTGAAGCGGCTTAGCAGCAGCAGCAGCTTGAGAGCAACTTGTTATGCAGCTAGAGACAACTTATATGAAGCTCATCTAAGAAAAAGGTATAAACTGATGCAGGGTTCAATAACTGATGCACGTTAATATGAGGAGATGCCAGCCCCAGCCCTGACTGTCACCTGACAGCCTTCTCCTCTGAGCCAACCGCTCTTACCATTCTGGCAAGTCTGGAGCATTCAAAGACAAGAGTGAGAGCCGCCTGCCCTCTGTAGGACTTCCAAGTTAAAAAAATTGTACCTCTGTCACCATACATAAATATTTTTTGGAATGGCATAAAAAGTGTTCTTGTAATTCTGTTTTTGAATTATGGGATTCACTAGAGCTCCAGATAACTCCTTTGCAAATGTCAAGGGTTTCCCCTATCATCCAGGTTTATAAAACTCATTCCACACAGCTTGTGGGAAGCACTAGGCTGTCAAGAGCATTTAATGAGGGTTTATAACAATCTGAACATTATTCTGCTGCCTTTTGTAAATCATGTCCATCCCTGTGTCAACTTAGTTGGTGCTTCTCAATCCCCTGGGGGGTCGATTCACCAGCTCTAGGCGGTCCTACACCCACCAAGGTATGTGCTTGAGAAGAAAGTGTTGGGAAGGGATGGTGCTGGTTCAGGTCACAATCCCTCATGTCCCTGGGGTAGATGTAAATTCAGACAGTCAATATCGAAGCCTTAGGCTAGTTTGGCAACCTTCTAATTTTACTGAGGCCCCTACTTATTTCCTATAGGACAAGCATGAGTTTGCCAGAGAAAGGGAGGGTCCTGTGCCTGATAGTACTCCGAAGTCCTTTCTGCACTATAGTTAGCCAAATGGAGGTTGAATCTATCTATCTACCCGAGTTGAGGCAGCCTGTCTCTAGCCCTGAACTCATATCCCCTCAGTGTGTCTGGCCTTGCAGCCTGAACTAACCCAGGAAACTTGTTGGGAGATAAAGCTCACAGCACCCCCACCCCTCACCTGCCCCATCATTCTCACACTGGTTATACTTGGAATACAGGCAAGAGGTCTGCCCATAGAGCCAGGCACGTCTAAGCCAGCAGCTCAGCTCTGAGCCCCTTACTAGCTGAGTGATCACCGTGACGGTCCTCTCTCTTGTAAACGACTTCTTCATTTGAACGATGAGCCATGCTACCCTCCCAAAGGCCCATGTGATAATGGAACTGTAGCAGAGTTACTTAACAGAGTGCCACGCACGGACACATGCCTAAAGGGGGAGCTAGGTGACACAGCTTGGGGATCTGGTGATACATCTCATTTAAACACACTTTTAAGATGAGAACCCAAGGTCTCCACTGGGCTGTGACCGTCAGAGATGACTCGTGGACTGAGGAGAGCTGGCTGAATGCACTGTTTTCTCCGCCTTGCACAAAGCACTGCTGTTTCTCACTTGAACACACAGCAGTGGAAACCAGAGCCCTGTGTCTTTTATGGACTCCCCTTGCTCTTGAATTCAGCATCATAAAGAGGATTTTCTGGGCCCCCAATATCTGCTTCCCCCATAGTCACAATTCCCCAGTTCCTCAGTAAGCCATCTGCAAAGCCTGCTATCATACGTTGTATTCCCTGATGCTTCCTGTGGCCAGGATTTTGGGGCTCCCCTGAGACTGTCCCAGGCCAAGCCTGTCAGCCCTCACCTCTGTGACGACCCCTCCCCCACACCCCTGCCTCTAACGGGCTCTTTGTCCTGACCAGGGTTCCCTTGAAGAAGGAGAGATTTGCTCTCTCCCTGGGCCCTGATTTCCACCCCTTCCTCAGTCCCCACCGTCCGAGTTGGGTTGAGTCATGAATTTTGTTTTTTATGAAGTACAGTTCATCTCAGCAGGCTTTCCAATCATGCTTCTGTCATTTAAAAGTACTTTTATTCAGATTATGTGGACTGGTTTATGTAGCTTTGTGGTCAAAGCTATTTTTTCTTAAATTTTTATCTTTTATTGTATATGAGTTTATTTTTCCCTACCATATAAATACTAAGATTTGCACACAGTAAAATTAACTCTTTTGGGTATATATTTCTTACAGTTCTATGTACATAAATGTACAAAGATAGATTCTTAAAGCCACCGTCACACGGGGGATATAGAACAATCCCAACATCCTGAAGAATCTCTGTCTCCTACCCCAGCCTCGGCAACTATTGATTGATGTTTTCGTTCCTTTCATTTTCCCTTTTGCAGATTGTCACATAAATGGAGTCATACACCTTTTGTTACTGGCTTCTTTCAGTTTTTGAATATATACTTAATTATATGACAAATGCCACAAGGATGCTGAAAGCCAGGCAGAGATTTTTTTCCTGCTGCACAGTCAAAGTGATTGAGCTGCTATTTAGACCAGGTAGGAAAGCCTGGGCGTGGGGGTCCCGTGGTGGGACTGAGGCCTGCCGTGGGTGCCAAGCAGGCGCCCAGAAGGGGACGAAGGTGCTCAGTGACTGATGACCCGCTCTGTGCTGGCACAGCCTGGGGCCACACTGCCTTTAATCTCCACATGAGCTCTGCATGTCCTGTCTTCTTCAATCTGCTGATGAGGAAAAACAGTCACAGAGGCTAATACGTTGTGTAAGGTGGTGTGTTAGAAGCAGGTGGGGCTGAAAATCAAGCCCAGTCCTCCTGATTCTTCTCACTGCATTCCCAGGGCCAGCTCTGGCTCAGCAAATGCCTCCTATTCACACTCTGGAGACAGGTGGTTCCTGAGAACCTGTCTTAAAATTGACATTACGAAGAAAACGCTCTTGGACACCAGTGAATTTAGCTCCAGGGCCTGCAGACCTCTGCCAGCGGAGAACCCCTGACTTCCTCCCAGGGCCTCGGTGCCCTCATTGTGTAAGGGGACGGTGCTGCATCCTGCAAAGTGTCCTTGGAGGCTCCAAAGAGATGCTGCACATGCTGCTCAGGGCATCTTTCTGGCTGTCCTGCAGGTCCAGTTGGGATGGAATCAGAGATGGCTGGCCATGCAGCCCTCCCCACACCAGGGCCCAGAGGAGCCCGCCATCTTCCAGGCCCTTTCTGGCCCCGGGCTCTCTAGGGTGGGCACTGTCAACCAAACGCCTTGCAGTCATTCTATGGAGCAGGTCTCCTTTCCTTTGCAAGGAGAGACCATAAAATGGCTCCTTTTCTTTTCTTCCTACAGATTCTAGGGGATTCTTATCTACATGGAAAATGTAGCAAACAGTACAAACTTAATCTGCTTAGTATGAAATTGAGGTGCTTGAGGCTCTGGTCCTGTGGTCCTTTTTAGACTGTTTTGGAAAAAAAAATGTGTTAGGGTCAGCAAATCCTTTCCCTCCAGACCGCCTCTTAATTTTTAAACCCCTTTGTACTTCAAGGGAAATGCAAGCCTTATGTTTCCAACCCATTTACCCTTCAGTCACTAAAGCTGTTGTGAAAGAGTTATTGAAGGTTTGGACAGTTCTTTTCTCAGGACAGGAAGTTGCGTTGGTTTCCTGTGAGCAAGCTCTGATTTCCAAAGATCTGAGAAAGGGCCAGAACCCCCAGTCCAGCAGGATTTCAACAGACAGAAGGAGTGCCTTCTTTAGCCAATACTTACATTTTGGTTCTTTTAGATTCTATGTCCCTTTGAAGAAACATCTCAGCAAGGATCATTAATTTATTTTTCGAAAGAGCCATTTCAAGGCCAAATTGCCAACACAATTCAACAGAGGGACATAAACGTTTTTGCAGTGAAATCTGAAATTGGGCAAATTCCCCCTGTCTCATGTTTCTTTGTGGGTTTAGAATTGGATTAGAAATCAAGGCAGGCTCTGACTTTTTCTATAGCCTCCAGTGATCTGCAGTTGTCTTAGTGTTGCTGAGATGGTTTTCAGATTAGTCTGAAACAATCAGATTAAGAGAGGAGCTTACCTAGGAAAGGGTCTGGGGTCTTAGGGGTAAACCCAAATATAAAATCAATGGAGTCTCAGCGACAGTGGTTCAAAGTTATTGATTTGTGCCTCAGGTTTTCCGAGTAATGGGCTTCCGGTTCAGTTCCAGCTTTATTCCACCCGCGAGTGGCCTCTTCCTTCCGGTCTTCCCTGGCCTGTGAGCTCCAGGAGGCACAGAGGGGCCCTGCCTATTTTGTTCCTGTTGTATCCAGCTTAGAACCGGGAGCACAGTTCTACTTTGGTATATTTGTTAAAAGGGAGAATGAATGAATGCCCAACGCCCCTGCGCCTTTATTTCCTGTAGTAAAGGTCTCAGGTAACTCAGCCTCCTCACTCTTCAGCTCCCCTTTCTGGTGTGGCCCCAGAACTTCCCTGTCCAGCCTTCAGACTGCTATAAATCATGCCTCCATTTGTAAGTCAGCTATGGAAAGTATAAAAGAGCTACTGAGTTGGAAATTCTTAAAACTTGTCTGTTGTCTACTTCCAGGTTCCCCTGGTACTTACACGGAGACAATTTCTTTATTAGCTGAACATGGAGGGACCACATATGACAGAAATATCCTAGACCCATAATTTCACCTGCCAAACTGAGATGGGGGAGACAATGAGGGTTGGTGGGGGTTGGGTGGTGAATCTGGCTTTATAAGGAAAACAACAGGCCCGGGTGACATGGCACAGCAGGCATAGGCAGCAACGGGCAGACCACGAAGGGCAGGCCTGGCTCCCGATGCCCGAGTCTTGAGAGCTAGTGTATGATGACTGTCCATGGCGTGGCCAGGGTGGATGACATTTAGACTTTCAGGAAGGCTGGGAGGTGGTAGGCTTGTCCTAAACCCCTAGCAAGATTCAGAGTTAGATCTCCAGTCTTGGGGGACTACTCTCTTGAGCAAAAATTAGCTCTAACTCAAGAAAAGCTGGGATTCATTGAAAATCATCTTTTAGGAACCAGTTAGAAATTCAGTTGCCAGAAGAACACAAGGTCAGAGCCAGACCAGCAGCAGTTGTGACCCTCCACACAGCCCTAAGTGAAGAGTTAGGACTACCTAAGAGCCCCTACTTGACATTGGGACTAGGGTGTGAAGAGCAGAGGGGCAGAGGCTGACTGAAACAGGTCGGGCACACCCTTCCGGCATCCAGCTTCCCTTCTCACTTAGGTGATTATGACTTAAAACGCTGGGCAGTTTGGAAATGAAATCAGAGCACAAGCGAAAGACCACAGCCCTTCCTCACATGCCAGGTCCTTCTTGGAGAAAGAGGATTTTCAAGCTGTGCATGGATTGCCTTTCGCTCTGTCTGCAAACTCTGGATTCCCTGTCACGGCATGCCTGGGTCTGATCGCGGGCTTCTACTTTGATGAAATAACCACTCAGCCTGTGGTTGTGGATACTTCACTCTACTCTCTTTCATCTCCAGTTTAACGCTTATAAAATCCCTGAAAGATGGGACACCCCACCCCACCCCCACCCCGCACTCACTATTTACATGTGGGAGTACAGATGTAAGTCAGTAAATGAGAAGACGAGTGACCGGTCAGAGGCCAAAGGCTTGGCCAAGCCCTTGCTCATCTCTGCGGATTCCCAGGATGACCACCTGCTCCGTGGGAAGCCCACATCATCTTTGCCACTTGAACTCCCCCAGAATCCAAACACTCAGCTCCTAGTCACAGTCACAGTTGCCCCAGGTCATCTGCCCACAGTCTGCAGAGGGATCCAGGCTTCTGAGCCTGCAGCCACTACAGCGTGGCCTCTCCATCCCCCACTGGGATGTCCCGTGGCTGCTGCCCCGTGTGTCCAGCCCTGGCTCGTCCACTGCTATGGCCCCAGCGTTGCCTGACCTACCCCTTTCTCAGGAGGCTTAATGCACCGGGACAAATCCACAGGGAAGTGGCCCCCTGCCATCCAGCGTGCGGTGAAGGCCAGAGGTGGGCTCTGCAAGGGATTAAATGTGCTCAAGGGAACTTTCCAAGAGGCTCTCGGAGCCTGCATTCTAAACCTCAAACAATAAACCTGGAAATAAACAGAACAGCCAGGACCTAAAAGTATCTAACCACAAAGGATCTAAAAACAGTTTCCTAAATATCCACGGAGCAGGGAGGCGATTCAGAGCAAGGAAGAGCATTTGAGAACATAATTAAAATGTAGATACTCTAACAAAGTGTGCAGACTCAGACCACACCATTCTCAGAGGGAAAGTCATTTCTTTAGATGGTAATTTGAAAAAAAAAAAATGCTAAAGGAGCTTTAATGACCTAAAAAATTAACAAAGAAACAGAGATGTTGATTCATAGAACAAAAGGAGGGGTGGGGAGGAAAGATCAATGGCACAGAAAAAACTGAACTAGAAAGAGAGCGAGCAAATTAATGTGGGTTAATTCCTAGAAAAAATGTTTAACAAAGCCACAAGGAACAATTTTTAACAGAAAATAGAAGCTGACATACTTAGAGATGAAAAAAGGCTGATGAAAATTCGGACCAATATAAAGGTTTGAGGCCACAGCATACACTTTCAGAAAGTAAACAGAACA
>SJYV01002570.1:0-20626 GCA_006410875.1 Neotragus pygmaeus
GGGCTGTGTGCCTCAGTCGCCCTTCTGTGAGGTTCGGGCTGTGTTCCGCGGTTGGCTAGCAACGAGTTCTGAGCTCTGTGCCACGACCGCCCTGCACATATTTCTGAGCTGTGATCCACGGTTGGCTAGTGAACAATTCCGGGCTCTTTGATGCGGTCGCTCTGTGATGAGGTCGGGGCTGTGTGTTGCGATTGCCATCAGACGAGGTCCATGCTGTGTGCCAGTGTCACCCTGCGCCGAGGTCCGTGCTGTGTTCAGCAGTTGCCCTGTGCCAAGGTCCGTGATGTGTGCCAGTGTCACCCTGCACCGACATATGGTCTGTGTGCCGTGGTCTTCCTGCTCCAAGGTCCTTGAAGCGTGCCGCAGTCACCCTGCACCGAGATCCGGGCTGTGTGCTTCGGTCGCCTTGCACCGAGGTCTGGGCTGTGTTCCGCGGTTGTCTAGTTATGAGTTCCAGGTTCTGTGCCGCGGTCGCCCTGTACAGATTTCCGGGCTGTGTGCCACCATCGCCGTTCACTGTGGTTCGGGCTGTGTGCTGCAGTCACCCTGTGCCGAGGTCCCGGCTGTGTGCCGCAGTTGCCGTGCACCGTGGTCCGGGCTCTGTGCCATGGTCACCATCTCCCGAGGTCTGGGCTGTGTGCTGCGGTCACCATCCCCCGAGGTCCAGGCTGTGTGCCGCAGTCGCCCTGTGCAGAGGTCTGGGCTGTGTTCCATGGTCTGGTAGCGATGAGTTCGGTGCTGTGTGCTGCAGTCGCCCTTCACTGAGGTTCGGTCTTTCTGCCGCGGTTGCCCTGCACCGAAGTCCAGCCTGTGTGCCATGGTCACCCTGTGCTGAGGTCCAGGGTGTTTACCTCGGTTGGCTAGCGACGAATTCCATTCGCTGTGCCACGGTCGTCCTGCACAGATTTCCAGGCTGTGTTCCACGGTCACCCTTCACTGAGGTTCGGGCTGTGTGTCGCGGTTGCCATGTGCTGAGGTCTGGGCTGTGTGCAACGGTAGCCTTGCGACGAGTTCCAGACTGTGTGCCGCATTCACCCTGCGCTGATATCCAGGCCATGTGACACGGTCGCCATCTCGCAAGTTCCGTGCTGTGTGCCAGTGTTGCCGTGCACCAAGATCCATGCTGTGTGCCTCGGTTGCTCTTCTCTGAGGTTCGGACTGTGTGCCGCAATCACCCTGTCCTGAGGTCCGGCCTGTGTTCTGCCCTCAGCTTNCAAGTTCCGTGCTGTGTGCCAGTGTTGCCGTGCACCAAGATCCATGCTGTGTGCCTCGGTTGCTCTTCTCTGAGGTTCGGACTGTGTGCCGCAATCACCCTGTCCTGAGGTCCGGCCTGTGTTCTGCCCTCAGCTTATGACAAGTTCTGGGCTCTGTGCTGCAGTCCCTCTGGGACGAGGTCTGTGCTGTGTGCCACGAACGCCCTGTTCCGAGGTCAGGGCTGTGTGCCATGGTAGCCTTCTGCAGAGGTCCGAGTTGTGTGCCATGGTGGCCCTGTTCTGAAGTCTGGGCTGTGTGCTGCGGTCCCCATCTCCCGAAGTCTGGGCTGTGTGCCGCAGTCACCCTTGACTGAGTAACGGGCTGTGTTCAACAGTCTCCATGCACCGAGGTATGGCCTGTGTCCCACTGTCGCCCTGTGTTGAGGTCTGCCCTGTATGCCACGGTAACCCTGTGCCGAGGTACAGGCTGTGTTCTGCGGTTGGCTAGTGACAAGTTCCGAGCTGTGTGTCATGGTCGCCCTTCGCTGAGGTCCGGGCTGTGTGCCGTGGTTGCCCTGCGACAAGATCCGGCCTGTTGCCGTGGTCGCCCTATGCCGAAGTCCGGGCTGTGTTCCGTGATCAGCTAGTGAAGAGTTCCTGGCTCTGTGCCATGGTCGCCCTGCACAGAATTCTGGGATCTGTGCTGCGGTAGCCCTTCACTTAGGTTCGGGCTGTTTGCCGTGGTAGCCCTGCGCCGATGTCCGGCCTTGTGCCGCTATCCCCCAGTGCTGAGATCCGGGCTGTGTTCCATGGTCGGCTGGAGACTAGTTCCGGGCTGTTTGCTGCAGTCGCCCTTCACTCAAGTTCAGGCTGTGTGCCGCGGTTTCCCTGCGCCGAGGTCCAGGTTTTGTGCCATGCTCGTCCTGTGCCGAGGTCCGAGCTGTGTTCCGCAGTTGGCTAGCGACGATTTCCGAGCTCTGTTCCACGTTCTCCCTGCACAGATTTCTGTGCTGTGTGCCGTGTTCGCCCTGCACCGCGGTCCTGGCTGTGTGCCGCGGTAGCCTTTTGCCATGGTCCAGGCTGTGTGCTGCAGTCGCCCTGTACCGATGTCCGAGCTGTGTTCCGCAGTCGGTTAGCAACGAGTTCCGGGCTCTATGCTGCGGTCACTCTGCACTGAGGTCTGTACTGTGGGATGCAGTCGCCATTAGCCGGGATCTGTGCTGTGTGCCATTGTCACCCTGCACTGACATCCGGGCTGTGTGCCACAGTCGCCCTGCACCGAGATCCGGGCTGTATGCTGCGGTCACCCTTCAATGAGGTCCGGGCTGTGTTCCGCGGTTGGCTAGTGACGAGTTCCGGGCTCTGTGCTGTGGTCGCACTGCAACAAGGTCCGGGGTGTCTGCCGCAGTCGCCATCTGCTAAAGTCCGTGCTGTGTGACAGGGTTGCCTTTTGTCAAGGTCGGGGATGTTTGCCACAGTTGCCCTTCACTGAGGTTCGGGCTGTGTGCCGCGGTCGCCCTGTGCCAATGTCCGGGATGTGTGCCACAGTTGCCCTGCACCGAGAGCCGGCCTGTGTCCCGGGTTCACCCTGCGCCGAAGTCCGGGCAGTGTTCCGCGGTCGGCTAGTGACGATGTCCAACCTGTGTGCCACAGTCGCCCTTCACTGAATTACGGGCTGTGTGCCGCTGTCGCCCTGCTCCAAGGTCTGGGTTGTGTGCCGCATTCGCCCTGTGTCGTGGTATGGCCTGTGTGCCACGGTGTTCCTGTGCAGAGGTCCAGCCTGTGTTCGCGGTTGGCTAACGATGTGTTCCGAGNTAAGCATCTTTTAATTTCATGGCTGCAATCACCATCTGCAGTGATTTTGGAGCAAAAAAAAAAGTCTAACACTGTTTCCCCATCTATTTCCTGTGAAGTGATAGGACCAGATGCCATGATCTTTGTTTTCTGAATGTTGAGCTTTAAGCCAACTTTGTCACTCTCCTCTTTCACTTTTATCAAAAGGCTTTTTAGTTCCTCTTCACTTTCTGCCATGAGGGTGGTGTCATCTGCATATCTGAGGTTATTGATATTTCTCCCAGCAATCTGGATTCTAGCTTGTGCTTTTTCCAGCCCAGCATTTCTCATGATGTACTCTGCATATGAATTAAATAAGCAAGGTGACGTACTCCTTTTCCTATTTGGAACCAGTGTGTTGTTTCATGTCCAGTTCTAACTGTTGCTTCTTGCCCTGCATATATTATATATGATATATTTTATTTAGCCACATAGCGTTGAGCAGAGTCCCCTGTGCTGTACAGTAGGAGCTTGTTGGCCATCCATGTTAAGTATAGTAGTATATACATGTTGATCCAAAGTCCTTAACTATTCCGTCCCCCGACGCTTCGCCATGGTAACCATAAGTGTGTTCTCTAAGACTGTGAATCTACATTTGAATCAGTTCTAATGAGGTGGATGAAACTGGAGCCTCTTATACAGAGTGAAGTAAGCCAGAAAGAAAAAAACACCAATACAGTATACTAACACACATATATGGAATTTAGAAAGATGGTAATGATAACCCTGTATGCGAGACAGCAAAAGAGACACAGATGTATAGAATGGACTTTTGGACTCTGAGGGAGAGGGAGAGGGTGGGATGATTTGGGAGAATGGCATTGAAACATGTATACTATCATGTAAGAAACGAATCGCCAGTCTATGTTCGATACAGGATACAGGATACAGGATACTTGGGGCTGGTGCGCGGGGATGATCCAGAGAGATGATATGGGGTAGGAGGTGGGAGGGGGGTTCAGGATTGGGAACTCTTGTACACCCGTGGCAGATTCATGTCAATGCATGGCAAAACCAATACAGTATTGTAAAGTAAAGTAAAAATAAAAATTTAAAATAATAATAATAATAAAGTAAGTTAATTATTAAAGATGAATCAGCTCTACTTGGTGAGCCAAGTATTGGACTCCTTCAAATCTTTATTCACCATCAAGAGCAATAGCCCCATTTTAAGTATTTATCTTTCTCTGTTATTCTCATTCCATATTCTCATTTCCTTTCCTGGTTTACATAAAAATTCAAAAACACTGTTCTTAATACCTTTTATAAGAAACAACTAAAGGCATTACAGAATTTCCACCTAAGGGATCTTGAGTTCATTTGCCACAGAACTCCACTGGATTAAATCAGAACTTTTGTATCTTTCCCCCATACTCTTATATACAGAGAATATTTCCATACATAAAAAATGCCATATGTGTTATATTTAGGCATGAGAGGCAATATAAAACCTTAAGAAAGAGTTAATTAAGGACAGTCTAGAGAGGAACTGAAAAAGGAGTCAAAATGTAGGGAGCATTAGCTAACATCCTAGTGGGCTGAGCAGTTCACAATTAATGCATTATTCTAATTTGAGAGTTCTATTTTCAGCCATCAATTATAGACATTAATACTGATGAAGGCTGGAAATACTTGTACTACATTGTTGAGCTAATGTTACATAAATACACCTCATGTTTTCTGTACATTTTGGACTACTCTCCAATGTCATTTCAATAGTTCACCTTTAGGCATTTCTAAAGGTTGATTTCTAAAGTCAAGAAACACCTGGAGTAACAGGCAATTTGGCCTTGGAGTACAGAATGAAGCAGGGCAAAGGCTAANGGGCAGGGTGCCATGGTCGCCCTTCATCAAGGTCCGGGCAGAGTGCCGTGGTCGCCCTGTCCTGAGGTCCGGGCTGTGTGTCACAGTCCCCTGAGCTGAAGTCCACGCTGTGTGCTGTGGTCGCCCTGCGCTGAGGTCCGGCTTGTGGACCTCGGTAGACTTGAACCGAGTTCCAGGCTTTGTGCCGCATTAGCCTTGTGTCCAGGTCCAGGCTGTGTGCTGCAGTCACCCTTCACTGAGTATCGGGCTGTGTGCCGTGGTCTCACTTCTCCAAGGTTCAGGCAGTGTTCCATATTACCCTGGCACCGAGGTTTGGGCTTTGTGCCGCAGTCGCCATCTCCCCAGGTCCGGGATGTGTGCCACAGTTGCCCTGTGCCGAGGTCTGGCCTGTGTTTTGCTCTCGGCTTGCGACCTCTTCCAGGCTCTGTGCCACAGTTCCTCTTTGCCATGGTCCGGGCTCTGTGTTGCAGTAGCCTGCTCCAGAGGCCTGGGCTGTGTGCCGTGGTCCCTCTGTGCTGAAGTCCGGGCTGTGTGCCTCGGTCACCCTGAGCCGATGTCATGCCTGTGTGCCACAGTCGCCCTGCGCCGAGGTCCAGCTTAAGTGCCGCTGTCACCCTGTGTTGCGGTCTGGCCTGAGTGCCACAGTCACCCTGCTCCAAAGTCCAGACTGTGTTCTGCAGTCGGCTAGCGATGAGTTCCATGCTGTGTGACGCGATCGCCCTTAACTGAGTTTCGGGATGTGTACCTTGGTCTCCCTTCACGGAGGTCCGGGCTGTGTGCCTTGCTCGCCCTGCGACAAGGTCCAGGCTGTTTGCCATAGTCACTTTGCACCGAGGTCCAGGCTGTGTTCCACCATCGGTTAGCGACGAGTTCCATGCGCTGTGTCACGATCGCCCTGCACAGATTTCTGGGCTGTGTTCTGTGGTCGCCCTTCACAGAGTTTCGGGCTGTGTGCCGTGGTAGCCTTTTGCCGATATTCGGGCTGTGTGCCGTGGTTGGCCTGCACCGAGGTCCGGGTTGTGTGCCACCATCGCCCTGTGCCGAGGTCCGTGTTGTGTGCCTCAGTTGCCCTGCGCCGTGGTTGGTCTGTTTTCCGCAGTCGCCATATGCAGAGGTCTGGGCGGTGTTCGGGGTTGACTAGCGATATGTTCCGAGCACTGTGCCATGGTCGCCCTGCACAGATTTCTGGGCTGAGTGCTGCGGTCGCCCTTCACTGAGATTCAGGCTGTGTGCCCCGGTCGCCCTGCACAGAGGTCCTTGTAGTATGCCGGGGTCGCCCTGAGCCCAGGTCTGACCTGTGTGTGGCAGTCCCACTGTTATGAGATCCTGGGTGTGTGCCGCAGTGAACATCTGCCAATATCCGTGCTGTGTTCCAGGGTCACCTTGACTTAAGATCTGGGATGTGTGCCGCGGTTGCCCTTCACTGAGGTTCGGGTGTGTGCCACAGTAACCCTGCAGTGAAGTCCGGCCTCTGTGCCGTGGTAACCTTGTGCCGAAGTGCGGGCTGTGTTCCGCGGTTGGCTAGTGACGAGTTCCATGCTGTGTGCCATGGTCGCCCTTCACTGAGGTTCAGGCTCTGGGCCACAGTCGCCCTGGGCCAAGTTCTGGGCTGTGTGTCACGGTCGCTTTCGGTCAAGGTCCGTGCTGTGTGCCAGGGATNGGCTGTGTTCCGCGGTTGGCTAGTGACGAGTTCCATGCTGTGTGCCATGGTCGCCCTTCACTGAGGTTCAGGCTCTGTGCCACAGTCGCCCTGGGCCAAGTTCTGGGCTGTGTGTCACGGTCGCTTTCGGTCAAGGTCCGTGCTGTGTGCCAGGGATGCCCTGCTTCAAGGTCCGGGCTGTGTGCCGTGGTAGCCTTCTGCCGAGGTCCAGGCTGTATGCTGCGGTTACCCTTCTCTGCGGATTGAGCTGTGTTACACGATCGCACTGCACCAAGTTTCAGGCTGTGTGCCATGTTAGCCTTGCGTCGAGGTCCGGGATGTGTGACGCGGTGCTTTATGCCGAGGTCCAGGCTGTGTGCCGCAGTTTCCCTTCACCAATGTCCAGTCTGTGTGCCACGGTCGCCATCTCCCAAGGTCAGTGCTGTGTGCAAGGGTCTCCTTGTGCTGAGGTCGGTGCTGTGTGCCTTGGTCGCTCTGCACTGTGGTTCGGGCTGTGTTCTGCAGTCGGCTAGTGGCGAGTCCCATTCTGTGTGCCGTGGTCGCCCTTCACTGAGGTTCGGGCTGTGTGCCGTGGTTGGCTAGTGACGAGTTCCATGCTGTGTGCCATGGTCGCCCTTCACTGAGGTTCGGGCTCTGTGCCGCGGTCGCCCTGGGCTAAGTTCTGGGCTGTGTGTCGCGGTCGCCTTCGGTCAAGGTCCGTGCTGTGTGCCAGGGTTGCCCTGCTTCAAGGTCCAGGCTGTGTGCCGCGGTAGCCTTCTGCCGAGGTCCAGGCTGTGTGCTGCAGTTGCCCTTATCTGCGGATTGAGCTGTGTTACACGATCACACTGTGCCGAGTTTCAGGCTGTGTGCCATGTTAGCCTTGCGCCGAGGTCCGGGATGTGTGAAGTGGTGCTTTGTGCCGAGGTCCAGGTTGTGTGCCGCAGTTTCCCTTCGCTGATGTCCAGTCTGTGTGCCACGGTCGCCATCTCCCGAGGTCGGTGCTGTGTGCAAGGGTCACCTTGTGCCGAGGTCGGTGCTGTGTGCCTTGGTCGTTTTACACTGTGGTTCGGGCTGTGTTCCTCAGTCGGCTAGTGGCGAGTCCCATGCTGTGTGCCGTGGTCGCCCTTCACTGAGGTTCGGGCTGTGTGCCGCGGTCGCCCTGCGCCAAGTTCCAGGCTGTGTTCTGCGGTCAGCTAACGACGAGTTTCTGGCTCTGTGCCGTGGTCGCCCTTTACTGTTTCAGGCAGTGTTCCATGGTCGCCCTTGCCAAAATCCGGGCTGTGTGNCCCTTCACTGAGGTTCGGGCTGTGTGCCGCGGTCGCCCTGCGCCAAGTTCCAGGCTGTGTTCTGCGGTCAGCTAACGACGAGTTTCTGGCTCTGTGCCGTGGTCGCCCTTTACTGTTTCAGGCAGTGTTCCATGGTCGCCCTTGCCAAAATCCGGGCTGTGTGCCACGGTCACCCTGCGCCGAGGTCCCGGCTGTGTGCCACAGTCCTCTGCGCTGAAGTCCATGCTGTGTGCCGTGGTTGCCCTGTGCCGAGGTCCTGCCTGTTTGCCTCGGTAGGCTTCAACCAAGTTCCGGGCTGTGTGCCGCGGTTGCCTTGTTCCAAGGTCCCGGCTGTGAGCTGCAGTCACCCTTCACTGATGATCGGGCTGTGTGCCATGGTCGCACTGCATCGAGGTTCGGGCTGTGTGCCATATTAGCCTTGCACCGAGGTCTGGGCTGTGTGCTGCCGTCGCCATCTACCCAGGTCCAGGATGTGTGCCGTGGTTGCTCTGTGCTGAGGTCCGGCCTGTGTTCCGCCCACGGCTTGTGACCTGTTCCTGGCTCTGTGCCGCGGTTCCTTTTTGCCAAGGTCCGGACTGTGGGTCGCACTAGTCTGCTCCAGAGGTTCTGGCTGTGTGCTGCAGTCGCCCTGCGCCGAGGTCCAGGCTGTGTTTGGCCCTCATCTTTTGACAAGTTCTGGGCTCTGTGCCACGTTCCCTCTGTGCCGAGCTCCGGGCTGTGTGCCATGGTCGCCCTGTTCTGAGGTCCGGGCTGTGTGCTGAGGTAGTCTTCTGCAGAGGTCCGGGCTGTGTGGCATGGTAGCCGTCTCCCCAGGTCTGGGCTGTGTGATGTGGTCACCCTGAGCTGAGGTCTGGCCTGTGTTCTGCCCTCGGCTTGTGACCTGTTCCCAGCTCTGTGCCGTGTTTCCTCTTTTCCAAGGTCCGGTAAATGTGTCGCAGTAGCCTTTTCCAGAGGTCCGGGCTGTGTACCGCTGTCCCCCTGTGCTGAGGTCAGGGCTGTGTGCAGCGGTCGTCCTGAGCCGATGTCCAGCCTGTGTTCTGCAGTCACCCTGCACCGAGGTCCAGCCTGTGTGCCACAGTCCCCCTGCGCCGAGGTCCCCCCTCTGTGCCGCGGTCGCCGTGCACCCAGTTTCGGCCTGTGTTCTGTCCTCGGCTTGCGACCTATTCCCGGCTCCTTGGTGCGGTTTCTCTTTGCCAAAGTCTGGGCTGTGTGCCTCCATAGCCTGCTTCAGAGGTCCGGGCTGTGTTCCGCTGTCGCCATGACATGAGGTACGGCTGTTTTCCTAGGTCGCCCTACCCCGAGGTCCGGGCCAAGTTCTACTGTCGCCCTGTGCAGAGGTCTGGCCTGAGTGCCACGGTCAACCTGCTCCGAGGTCTGGACTGTGTTACGTGGTCAGCTAGTGACGAGTTCCATGTTGTTTGATGTGGTCGCCCNGGTCGCCCTACCCCGAGGTCCGGGCCAAGTTCTACTGTCGCCCTGTGCAGAGGTCTGGCCTGAGTGCCACGGTCAACCTGCTCCGAGGTCTGGACTGTGTTACGTGGTCAGCTAGTGACGAGTTCCATGTTGTTTGATGTGGTCGCCCTTCACTGAGTTTTGGGCTGTGTGCCATGGTAGCTTTCTGCAGAGGTCCGGGCTGTGTGCCATGGTCGCCCTGTGCCGATTTCCGGGCTGTGTTCCATGATTGGCTAGCGACGAGTTCCGAGCTATGTAACCCATTCACCCTGCACAGATTTCCTTGCTGTGTGCTGCGGTCTCCCTTCACTGAGGTTCGGGCTTTGTGCTGTGATCACCCTGTGTGGAGGTCCGGTCTGTGTGCCACCGTAGCCTTGAACCAAGGTCCGGTCTGTGTGCCACGGTAGCCTTGTGCCGAGGTCCAACCTGTGTACCGCAGTCACCCTGTGCGGAGGTCCGGGCTGTCTTCCACAGTTGGCTAGGGATGAGTTCCCGGCTCTGTGCCGGGGTTGCTCTGTGTCCGAGGTCCAGGCTGTGTGACAGAGTCACCATCTGCCAAGGTCCGTCCTGTGTGCCAGGGTCTCCCTCCAGTTAGGTCCGTGCTGTGTGCCACAGTAGCCTTGCACCAAGGTCTGGCCTGTGTTCCATGGTCGCCCTGCGCTGTGGTCTGGGCTGTGTTTTGAGGTCGGCTAGCAACGAGTTCTGGGCTCTGTGTTGTGGTCGCTCTGCACCGAGGTCCGGCCTGTGTGCCACAGTTGCCCTTAACTGAGGTATGGGCGGTGTTCTGCGGTGGACTAGTGACGAGTCCTGGGCTATGTGAGGTGTTCGCTCTTCACTGATGTTTGTGCTGTGTATTGCAGTCGCCCTGCACCGAGATCCGGGCTGTGTGCTGTGGTCACCCTGCACCGAGGTCCGGGCTGTGTGCCGTGGTTGCCCTGTGCCGAGGTCCAGGCTGTGTTCTGTGGTTGGCTAGCAACAAGTTCCAGGCTCTGTGCCACGGTTACTCTGCACCGAGTTCCGGGCTGTGTGACACGGCCGCTCTGTACCGAGATCCAGGATGTGTTCCGTGGTTGGCTAGTGACGAGTTCCGGGCTCTGTACCACGGTTGCTCTGCGCCGAGTTGCAGGCTATGTGCCGTGGTTGCCCGGCACCTAGCTCTGGGGTGTGTGCCACCGTCGCCCTGTGCCAAGGTCTGGCCTGTGTGCCGTGGGCGCCATCTACCGAGGTCTGGGCTGTGTGCCATGGTCGCCACATGCCAAGGTCCGTGCTGTGTGATGTGGTCGCCATCTGCCGACTTCCAAGCTGTGTGCTGCGGTTGCCCTGCACCGAGGTCCGGGCTGTGTGCCACGGTCACCCTGAGCCGAGGTCCGGGCTGTGTTACGCATTGAGCTAGTGACGAATTCCGGGCTGTGTGCTGCGTTTGACCTTCACTGATGTTCGTGCTATGTATTGCGGTCGCCCTGCACCGAGGTCCCGGATGTGCTGCGGTCAAACTTCATTGAGGTTCAGGCTGTGTGCTGTGGTCGCCCTGCGACGAGATCCAGGATGTGTTCCACGGTCAGCTAATGACGAATTCCGGGATGGGTGCCATGGTTGCCCTGGGCCGAGGTCTGGCCTGTGTGCCATGGTCGCCCTGAGCCGAGGTCCGGGCTGTGTTCTGCGGTCGGCTAGTGACGAGTTCCGGGCTGTGTGCCACTGACGCCTTTCATTGAGGCTCGGGCTGTGTGCCGTGGTCGCCTTGTGCCAATGTCCGTGATGTGTGCCACAGTCGCCCTGCACCTTGGTCCAGCCTGTGTGCCATGGTCGCCCTGCACCAAAGTTTGGGCTGTGTTTTGTGGTCAGCAAGCGATGATTTCTGGAATCAGTGCTGCCTTCGCCCTGTGCAGATTTCTGGGCTGAGTGCCATGGTCACCCTTCACTGAGTTCCTGGCTGTGTTCCATGGTTGGCTAGCGATGATTTCCGGGCTCTGCCGCGGTTGCTGTGTGCCGAGGCCCAGCCTGTGTGCCACGGTTGCTCTACGCCAAGTTCTGGGCTGTGTGACGCTGTCGCTGTCTGCCTAGGTCTGTGCTGTGTGCCAGGGTCACCCTGTGCTGAGGTCTGGACTGTGTTCCACGGTCGCCCTTCACTGAGGTTCGGGCTGTGTTTCGTGGTCGGCAAGCGACGAGTTCCCAAATCAGTGCCACCTTCAACCTGCGCAGATATCTGGGCTGAGTGCCATGGTCGCCCTTCACTGATTTCCTAGCTGTGTTCTCTGGTTGGCTAGCGACGATTTCCGGGCTCTGCCGTGGTCGCTGTGCACCGAGATCCAGGCTGTGTGCCGCAGACACCATCTGCTCGGGTCCATGCTGTGTGCCAGGGTCGCCCTGCACGAGTTCCAGACTGTGTGCTGCAGTCGCTCTTCACTGTTTTGGGCTGTGTGCCATGGTCGCCTTGCGCCGAGCTCCGGGCTGTGTGCCCCGGTCACCCTGTGCCAAGGTCCAGGCTTTGTGCCACGGTCGCCCTGTGCTAAAGTCCAGGCTGTGTTCTGCTGTTGGCTAGCAACGAGTTCCGGGCTCTTTGCCGCGGTTGCCCTTCGCCGAGGTCCTGGCGGTGTGACGCGTTCGCCAACTGCTGAGGTCCATGCTGTGTGCCAGGGTTGCCCTGTGCCTAGGTCCAGCCTTTGTGCCGTGGTTGACTTGAGCCAACTTCCGGGCTGTGTTCTGTGGTGGCTAGTGACAAGTTCCGGGCTGTGTGATGCATTTGCCCTTCACTGATTTTCGGGCTGTGTGTTGCGGTCACCCTGCACCGAGATCCGGGTTGTGTGCCACATTCGCCCTGCGCCGAATTCCGGACGGTGTTCCGTGCTTGGCTAGCAACAAGTTCCGGGCTGTGTGCTGTAGTTGCTCTGCGCCCAAGTCTGATGTGTGTGCCGTGGTCGCCATCAGCCGAGGTCCATGCTATTTGCTGGGGTTGCCCTAGGTCGAGGTCCGGGATGTGTGCCGTGTTCACTCTTCACTGATGTTCAGGCTGTGTGCCGCTGTCTACCTATGCCGATATCCGGGATATGTACGGCAGTTGCACCTGCGCCAAGTTACGGCCTGTGTGCTGTGGTGGCCCTGAGCCGAGGTCTGGGCTGTGATCCACGGTCGGCTAGTGACGAGTTGCGGGATCAGTGCCATCTTTGCCCTGTGCAGATTTCCAGGCTGAGTGTCACGGTCGCCCTTCACTGAGTTCCTGGCTGTGTTCCGTGATCAGCTAGCGACTATTTCCGGGCTCTGCAGTGGTCGCTGTGCGCCGAGATCTGGGCTGTGTCCCGTGGTCGCCATCTGCTGAGATTGGTGCTGTGTGCCAGGGTCACCCTGTGCCGAGGTCCAGGATGTGTGCTGTGGTCACCCTGCACTGAGGTTCGGGCTGTGTGCTGCAGTCACCCTGTGCCTCGGTCCAGCCTGTGTACCGTGGTTGCCCTGAACAGAAGTCCAGGCTGTGTTTCGTGGTCGGCAAGCGATGAGTTCTGTGATCAGTGCCGTCTTCACCCTGAGCAGATTTCTGGGCTGAGTGCCACAGTCGCTCTTCACTCAATTCCTGGCTGTGTTCCGTGGTCAGCTAGCAATCATTTCTGGGCTCTGCCGTGGTCGCTGTGCACCGAGATCTGGACTGTGTGCCACGGTCGCCATCTGCTGAAGTCCGTGCTCTGTGCCAGGGTCACCCTGAACCGAGGTCTTGGCTGTGTGCCGCAGTCGTCCTGCGCCAAGGTCTGGGCTGTGTCGTGGTTGCCCTGCACCGAGGTCAGGGCTGTGTGATGCGGTCACCCTGCGCTGAGGTCCAGGCTGTGTTTTGAGGTTGGCTAGCAACGAATTCTGGGCTCTGTGTTGCGGTTGATTTGCACCGAGGTCCGGTCTGTGTGCCACGGTTGCCCTTAACTGAGGTACAGGCTGTGTTCAGCAGTGGACTAGTGACGAGTCCTGGGCTGTGTGCAGCGTTTGCCCTTCACTGATATTTGTGCTGTGTATTGCGGTCACTCTGCGCTGAGATCCATACTGTGTGCCGCAGTCGCCCTGTGCCGAGGTCCGGGCTGTGTGCCGTGGTTGCTCTGCACCGAGTTCCGGGCTGTGTGACAGGGTCACCATGTATCGAGATCCAGGATGTGTTCCATTGTTGGCTAATGACGAGTTCCAGGCTCTGTGCCGCAGTTGCTCTGCGCCGAATTTTGGGCTGTGTGATGCGATTGCCGTCTGCCAAGGTCTCTGCTGTGTGCCAGGGTCTCCCTGTGTTGAGGTCCGGACTGTGTACCACGGTCGCCCTTCACTGAGGTTCAGGCTGTGTGCTGCGGTTGCCCTGCACCGAGGTCTGGGCTGTGTGCCGTGATCGCCTGGTGCCTAGCTCTGGGGTGTGTGCCGCCGTCACCCTGTGCCGAGGTCTGGCCTGTGTGCCACGGGCGCCATCTACCGATGTCCGGGCTGTGTGACATGGTCGCCATCTGCAGTGTTCCAGGCTGTGTGCCGCGGTCGCCCTGCACTGAGGACCGGGCTGTGTGCCATGGTCGCCCTGAGCCGAGGTCCAGGCTGTGTTACGCATTGGGCTAGTGATGAGTTCCAGGCTGTGTGACGCATTCGACCTTCACTGATATTCATGCTATGTATTGCGGTCGCCCTGCGCCAAGGTCCGGACTGTGTGCCGCGGTCGCCCTGCACTGAGGTGCGGCCTGTGTGCGGCAATTGCCCTGTGCTGAGATCTGGGCTGTGTTCCGTGCTTGGCTAGCGATGAGTTCCTGGCTCTGTGCCCCGGTTGCTCTGTGCCGAGTTCCAGACTGTGTGATGCGGTCGCGTCTGCCAAGGTCCGTGCTGTGTGCCAGGGTCACCCTGCATCGAGGTCCGGGATGTGCTGCGGTCAACCTTCACTGAGGTTTGGGCTGTGTGCCGTGGTCTCCCTGAGCCAAGGTCTGGGCTGTGTTCCTTGGTCGGCTAGTGACAAGTTCTGGGCTGTGTGCCACTGACGCCTTTCATTGAGGCTCGGGCTGTGTGCCGCGGTCGCCCTGCGCCTCGGTGCAACCTGTGTGCCACAGTCGCCCTGCACCAAAGTTCGGGCTGTGTTTCGTGGTCGGCAAGTCACGATTTCTGGGATCAGTGCCGCCTTCGGTCTGTGCAGATTTCTGGGCTGAGTGCCAGGGTCACCCCTCACTGAGTTTCTGGCTGTGTTCCATGGTCAGCTAGCGATGATTTCCGGGCTCTGCTGTGGTCACTGTGCGCCGAAGTCTGGCCTGTGTGCCACGATTGCCCTGATCCGAGGTCTGGGCTGTTTCACTGTTGGCTAGTGATGAATTCCGGGCTCTGTGCCACGGTTGTTCTGTGCCAGGCCTGGGGTGTGTGCCGCGGTCATCATCTGCCGAGGTCCGTGCAGTGTACCAGGGTCACCCTGCGTCGAGTTCCGGGATGTGAGCAGTGGTCGCCCTTCACTGATGTTTGGGCTTTGTGCCGCGTTTACCCTTTGCCGAGGTTTGGCATGTGTGCCGCGTTCGACCTGCCCTGATGTCCGGGCTGTGTTCCGTCGTTGGCTAGCGACGAGTTCTGGGATATGTGCTGGCCCACCCCGCACAGATTTCCGGGCTGTGTGCCACAGTTACAGTTCACTGAGTTCTGGGCTGTGTTCTGTGGTGAGCTAGCAATGAGTTCCGGGTGCTATCCCGGTCGCTGTGTGCCGAGGTCCGGGCTGTGTGCCAAGGTCGCCCTTCACTGAGGTTTGGGCTGTGTGCCAAGGTGGCCCTGCGCCGAGGTTCAGGTTGTGTGCTGCAGTCACCCTGCGCCGAGGTTCGAGCTGTGTTCCGAGGTCGGCTAGCGACGAGTTCCAGGCT
Organism: Neotragus pygmaeus; assembly: GCA_006410875.1. Classification (NCBI taxonomy): domain Eukaryota; kingdom Metazoa; phylum Chordata; class Mammalia; order Artiodactyla; family Bovidae; genus Neotragus; species Neotragus pygmaeus. The sequence continues at coordinate 15,056 of SJYV01002570.1, forward strand.
GTGTGCTGCTATCGCCCGTCACAGAGGTTCTGGCTGTGTTCCGTGGTCGCCTTGTGCTGAGGTCGAGGCTGTGTTCCATTGTCGCCCTGTGCCGAGGTCCGGGCTGTGTTCCGTGGTTGGCTAGTGACAAGTCCCGGGATCTGTGCGGCAGTCGCTCTGCGCCGAGGTCTGCGCTGTGTGACACAGTAGCCATGTGCCAAGGTCCGTGCTGTGTGCCAAGGTCGCCCTGCGTCAAGGTCTGGCATTTATGCCACGGTTGCCCTTCAGTGAGGTTCGGGTTGTGTTCCGCGTTTGACCTACGCCGATGTCCGGGATGTGTGCCGCAGTTGCCCTGTGCCAAGGTCCGTCCTGTGTGCCGCTGTTATCCTGCGCCAAGGTCCGAACTGTGTTCCGTNGTTGCCCTTCAGTGAGGTTCGGGTTGTGTTCCGCGTTTGACCTACGCCGATGTCCGGGATGTGTGCCGCAGTTGCCCTGTGCCAAGGTCCGTCCTGTGTGCCGCTGTTATCCTGCGCCAAGGTCCGAACTGTGTTCCGTGGTCAGCTAGCGATGAGTTCCGGGCTGTGTGCCGCTGTCGCCCTTCACGGAGGTCCAGGCTGTGTGCCGTGGTCGGCCTGTGCCAAGGTGCTGGCTGTGTTTTGCAGTCGACTAGTGGCGAGTTCCAGGCTCTGTGCCACTGTCGCCCTGCACAGATTTCTGGGCTGTGTGCTGCGGTCGCCCTTCACTGAGGTTCGGGCTGTGTGCTACAGTCGCCCTGTGCCAGGGTCGGGCTGTGTTCCGCGGTGGGCTGGCGACAAGTTCCGGGCTATGTGCCACAGTCTCCCTTGACTGAAGTTCGGGCTGTGTGCCGTGGTCACCCTGCACCGAGGTCTGGGCTGAGTGCCGCGCTTGCCCCGCGCAGTGGTCCAGCCTGTGTGCTGTGGTCGCCCAGTGCAGAGTTCCTGGATGTGTTCCACGGTTGGCTAGTGGTGAGTTCCAAGCTCTGTGCCATGGTTGCCCTGCACAGATTTTTGGGCTGTGTGCCGCGGTCACCCTTCACTGAGTTTCGTGCTGCATGCCATGGTCGCACTTCGCCGAGGTCCATTCTCTGTGCCGCGGTCACCCTGCGCCAAGGTCTGGCCTGTGTGCCGTGGGCGCCCTGTGCTGATGTCCAGGCTGTGCTCCGCCATTGGTTGGAAATGAGTTCCATCCTGTTTGCCATGTTTGCTCTGTGCCGAGGTCCGGGCTGTGTTCCGTGGTCGGCTAACGACAAGTTCTGAGCTCTGTACCCCAATCGCCCCTCGCAGAAGTTCGACCTGTGTGCCACGGTCGCCCAGTGTGGAGGTCCGGGCTGTATTCCACAGTTGGCTAGTGACTAGTTCCAAGCTCTGTGCCACGGTTGCCCTGCACAGATTTTTGGGCTATGTACTGCGGTTGCCCTNCGGTCACCCTGCGCCAAGGTCTGGCCTGTGTGCCGTGGGCGCCCTGTGCTGATGTCCAGGCTGTGCTCCGCCATTGGTTGGAAATGAGTTCCATCCTGTTTGCCATGTTTGCTCTGTGCCGAGGTCCGGGCTGTGTTCCGTGGTCGGCTAACGACAAGTTCTGAGCTCTGTACCCCAATCGCCCCTCGCAGAAGTTCGACCTGTGTGCCACGGTCGCCCAGTGTGGAGGTCCGGGCTGTATTCCACAGTTGGCTAGTGACTAGTTCCAAGCTCTGTGCCACGGTTGCCCTGCACAGATTTTTGGGCTATGTACTGCGGTTGCCCTTCACTGAGGATCGGGTTGTGTTACATGGTTGCACTCTCCCGAGTTTGAGGCTGTGTTCCATGTCAGCCTTGCGCCAAGGTCCGGGCTGTGTGCCGCAGTTGCCCTGCACCGATGTCCAATCTATGTGCCACGGTCGCCATCCTCCGAGATCGGTGCTGTGTGCCAGGGTGGCCTTGTGCCGAGGTCCATGCTGTGTGCCTCGGTCACTCTTCACTGTGGTTTGGGATGTGTCCCACGGTTGCACTGCGCTGAGATCCAGGCTGTTTTCCGCTCTCAGCTTGCAAAGAGTTCCGGGCTCTGTGCCGCGTTCCCTCTGTGCCGAGGTCCAGGCTGTGTGCCACAGTCACCCTGTTCTGAGGTCCAGGCTGTGTGCCGAGGTAGCCTTCTGCAGAGGTTCAGGCTGTGTGCCACGGTCACCGTGTTCCGATGTCCGGGCTGTGTGTCGTGGTCACCATCTCCCCAGGTCCGGGCTGCATGCGTGGTCGCCCTGTTCCCAGGTCCGGCCTGTGTTCTGTCCTCAGCTTGTGACCTGTTCCCAGCTCTGTGACACGGTTCCTCTTTGCCAATGTCCGGGCTGTGTACCACGGTCCCCGTGCACTGAGGTCCGGGCTGTGAGCCATGGTCACCCTGAGCAGATCTCCGGCCTGTGTTCCTCAGACACCCTGTGCCGAGGTCCGGCCTGTGTGCCGTGGTCACCCTCCGCCGAGGTCCGGTCTGTGTGCCACGGTCACCCTGCGCCAAGGTCCGACCTATGTGTCATTGTCGCCCTGCGCTGAGGTCCTGCCTGAGTCTCACAGTTACCCTGCTCCGATGTCCGGACTGTGTTCCGCGGTCGGCTAGCAACAAGTTCCAGGCTCTGTTACGTGGTTGCCTTTCCCTGATTCCGGGCTGTGTGCTGCGGTCACCCTGCGCTGAAGTCTGCGCTGTGTTCCACGGTCAGCTAGTGGCGAGTTCCATGGTGTGTGCCACGGTCACACTTCACTGAGGTTTGGGCTGTGTGCCGCGGTAGCCCTGCGCCAAGTTCAGGGCTTTGTTCTGCGGTTGGCTAGCGACGAGTTACTGGCTGTGTGCCCTGGTGGCCCTTCACTGTTTTGGGCAGTGTGCCATGGTCGCCCTTCGCCAAGGTCCGTGCTGTGTGCCGCGGTTGCCCTGCGCCGAGGTCCTGGCTGTGTGCCACGATCCCCTGTGCTGAAGTCCATGCTGTGTGCTGTGGTCGCCCTGCGCCGAGGTCTGGCTTGTGTGCCTCGGTAACCTTTAATCGAGTTCCGGGCTGTGTGCCGCGGTAGCCTTGTGCTGAGGTCCAGGCTGTGTGCTGCAGTCACCCTTCACTGAGAATCATGCTGTGTGCCATGGTAGGACTGCGCCGAGGTTCGGGCTGTGTGCCATAGTAGCCTGGCACCGAGGTCTGGGCTGTGTGCCGCAGTCGCCCTGTGCCGAGGTCCGAGATGTGTTCCACCATTGGCTGCAGACGAGTTCCATCCTGTTTGCCATGGTCACTCTATGCCGAGGTCCGGGCTGTGTTCTGTGGTTGCCCACTGCGGAAGTCCGGGCTGTGTTCCCTGGGTGGTGAGCGATGAGTTCCAAGCTCTGTGCCACGGTGGACCTGCACAGATTTTTGGGCTGTGTGCTACGGTCACCCTGCCCCAAGGTCAGGGCTGTGTGCCATGGTCACCGTGCGTCGAGATCCAGGTTGTGTTCTGTGGTCTGCTTGCGATGAGTCTGGGTTCTGTGCCACAGTCTCTCTCTGCCGAGGTCCGGAATGTTTGCCACGGTCGCCACTCCCAAAATCCGGGCTGTGTCCCATGGTCGCCCTGTTCCGAGGTGCGGGCTGTGTCTGTGGTCGGGTGGCGGCAAGTTCCGGGCTGTGTGACTTGCTCGCCCTTCACTGAGGTTTGGAATGTGTGCCACGGTCGCCCTGTGCCAGTGTCTGGGATGTTTGCCGCCGTCTCCCTGCACCGAGGTCCGACTGTGTGCCGAAGTCGCAGTGCACCAAAGTCCAGGCAGTGTTCCGTGGTTGGCTAGTGATGAGTTCAGGGCTGTGTGATGTGGTCAGCCTTCATTGAGCTTTGGGCTGTGTGTCGCAGTCGCCCTTCACTGAGGATCAGGCTGTGTGCTGCGGTCACCCTGCGCTGAAGTTTAGCCTGTGTGCCGCGGTCACTATGTGCCGAGGTCTGGGATGTGTACCGCGGTTGGCTAGCGAAGAGTTCCGAGCGCTGTGCCACAGTGGCCCTGTACAGATTTCTGGGCTGTGTTCCACAGTCACCCTTCACTGAGGTTCGGGCTGTTGCCACGCTCGCCCTGCACCGAGATCTGGGCCGTGTGCCACAGTAGCCTTGGGCTGAGGTCTGGGCTATGTGCCACAGTCACCCTGCACTGATATCTGGGCTGTGTGACACAGTCGCCATCTCCCAAGTTCTGTGCTGTGTGCCAGTGTCGCCCTGTGCCATGATCCGTGCTGTGTGCCTCAGTTTCTATTCTCTGAGGTTTGGGCTGTGTACCGCGGTCACCCTGTCCCGAGGTCCAGGCTGTGTTCTGCCCTCAGCTTGTGGCGAATTCTGGGCTCTGTGCCGCTGTCCCTCTGTTATGAGGTCCGTGCTGTGTGCCACGGTCGCCCTGTCCAAAGGTACAGGCTGTGTGCTGTGGTAGCCTTCTGCAGAGGTCCGGGCTGTGTGCTGTCGTCACCCTGTTCCGATGTCTGGGCTGTGTATCACGGTCGCAATCTCCCGAGGTCCGGGCTGTGTGCCGTGGTTGCCCTGTTCCAAAGTCTGGGCTGTTTGCTGCAGTCGCCATCTCCTGAGCTCCGGGCTGTGTTCCGCAATCGGCTGGTGATGATTTCCGGGCTGTGCCGCAGTCGCCATTCACTGAGGTTCGGACTGTGTTCCGCAGTCACCCTACACTGAGGTCTGCCCTGTGTTGCACTGTCACCTTGAGGTGAGGTCTGGCCTGTGTGCCACGGTCACCCTGCACGAGGTACTCGCTGTGTTCCGTGGTTGGCTAGCAACAAGTTCCGGGCTGTGTGTCATGGTCGCCCTTCACTGATTTTCAGGCTGTGTGCCATGGTAGCCCTTCACCGAGGACCGTGCTGTGTGCCGTGGTCGCCCTGCGACGAGGTCCGGCTTGTTTGCCATTGTGGCCCTATGCCGAAGTCCGGGCTGTGTTCCGCAATTGGCTAGCGACGAGTTCCTGGCTCTGTGCCATGGTCGCCCTGCACAGATTTCTGGGCTCTGTACTACGATTGCACTTCACTGAGGTTCAGGCTGTGTGCCACGGTCGCCCTTCACCGAGGTCCGGGCTATGTGCTCTGGTTGCCCTGCAATGAGATCTGGCCTGTTTGCCGTGGTCGCCTTATGTCGAGGTCCGGGCGGTGTTCCGTGATTGTCTAGCGACGAGTTCCTGGCTCTGTGCCATGGTCGCCTTGCACAGATTTCTGGGCTCTGTGCTGCAGTCGCCCTTCACTGAGGTTTGGGCTGTGTGCCGCGGTACCCCTGCGCCTATGTCCGGGCTTGTGCCACGGTCACCCAGCGTCGAGATCCGGGCTGTGCTCCATGGTCGGCTGGAGACTAGTTCCAGGCTGTGTGCCGCAGTCGACTTAACTGAAGTTTGGGCCATGTGCTGCAATCGCCCTGAGCCGAGGTCCAGGCTGTGTGCCACGGGTGACCTGTGCCGAGGTCTGGGCTGTGTTCTGCGGTTGGCTAGTGACGAGTTCCAAACTCTGTGCCACGGGCTCCCTTCACAGATTTCCGTGCTGTGTGCCATGGTCGCCCTTCACTAAGGTTCGGGCTCTGTGCCACGGTGGCCCTGTGCCGAGGTCCGGGCTCTATGCCATGG
>SJYV01002574.1:0-20875 GCA_006410875.1 Neotragus pygmaeus
GGTAACGAATCTGCCTGGAATGCGAGAGACCTGGGTTCGACCCCTGGAAGAAGATCCCCTGGAGGAGGGAATGTCTCCCCACTCCAGCATTCTTGCTGGGGAAGTTCCATGAACAGAGGAGCCTGGTGGGGTACGGTCCGTGGGGTCACAAAGAGTCGGACGTGACTTAGTGACCCAGTATGCACACGAAGAACACGATGATTGCCCCCAGCATGGGGGCCTCTTTCCCCAAGTTCTGCTCTCCCCTCCGGGAGGCTGTCAATGCCCTCACCCAGCAGAGGCAGCTGACTTGGCCAGCACCCCAGCCCAGCGGGGCCGCCTGTGGCTGGGGGCTGGTCTAATCCCATCCCACTGCTCCGTGGCCCTGTGTTCTTCACTGTGGACCCTCTTTGGTTAAAGCACCAGCTTTGCCACGTGCTTTTCAAAGCCTTTAAGACTTCTCAGAGCGCTACACTGCCCCCTTCCTCAAGATTCCGTGGAGGCCCCAGGACCCCCGCGCTGGCCCCTCATCACAGCTGGGCCTGCAGGTGACCCGCCCTGTCTGGGCTCTGACAGCCCCGGGGTGTTCACTGCCCTTCATCCGCCCAGCTGCAGTGCTTGTTTCCAGCCTCGGTTTTCTCTGCTGTGGGGCCTTTGGAAGCCTGCTGTCACTCATCCTCACAACATCCAGGGGGCACAGGCCACTGTCGTTGTCCAAGGCCGCAGAGGGGCTGGCCAAGGTGAGGGGAGGTGAGTGACTTGCCCCGAGTCACCTGCTGGGAGTGTGGACACGGAGTGAAGGTGCTGCCCCGAATCAGACTGATGAGCCTCATTGCTGAGGGCTTCCCTATTTCCCTCCTCACCTGGGGCTGCCTCCTTTCTATCTGATGCGATCACTTTCTAGCCACCCTTCTTTTTATGCCTCTTCAATAAGAAAAGGACAACACAGGAAGAGGCTGGGTGTGAGCCTTGTTTCAGCTTTGTTTGTGGTCTTATTTTTTAAGATCTTTGCTCTGGGCACTGTGATGGGAGAAGCACCTACTGCCTTCCATCTGTAACTCTTATTAATTTAAAATCTATGAGCGACGAGGAGCCCAGATCATTATCAATATTCTAACACCCACAGAAAAATTAGTCAGGCCCCTACCAGGCATAAATCCTCTGCTCTGAGAGATATGTGTTGCTGGCAAAGATGGTCCTGATGTAATGGAAGCATTTAACGTGGGAAATGTTGCTGCATTTCTCTTCCTGATGGCCTCAGACAACCAGGGTGGCGGGGCGGGGGCAGAAGCTGCAGAGGAGGCGGCCCGAGAGAAGCAATGTGTTGGCTGAGCTGATCAATAAGAAGATTAACTTAACCACGTAGAGGACTTCTCAATCTTCTTATTGATCAGTTTAGCAAACATATTAGTGCGCGGGGGCAGCACTGCCAGGCTGTCCAGGTGGCGTTTCATCAGGGCAAGGTAGACCAGCTGCCCTAGTGTGGCTGGGAGCTGTCTTCTTACAAGTCTCGGTTCAGTTCCGTCGCTCAGTCGTGTCTGACTCTTTGCGACCCCTCAAACCGCAACACGCCAGGCCTCCCTGTCCATCACCAACTCCCAGAGTCCATCCAAACCCATGCCCATTGCATCAGTGATGCCATCCAACCGTCTCATCCTCTGTCATCCCCTTCTCCTCCTGCCCCCAATCCCTCCCAGCATTAGGGTCTTTTCAAATGAGTCGCGGGTCTTTTCAAATGAGTCAGCTCTTTACATCAGGTGGCCAAAGTATTGGAGTTTCAGCTTCAACATCAGTCCNTTCTTTATAGTCCAACTCTCACATCCATACATGACCACTGGAAAAACCATAGCCTTGACTAGATGGACCTTTGTTGGCAAAGTAATGTCTTTACTTTTTAATATGCTGTCTAGGTTGGTCATAACTTTTCTTCCAAGAAGCAAGCATCTTTTAATTTCATGGCTGCAATCACCATCTGCAGTGATTTTGGAGCCCAGAAAAATAAAGTCAACCACTGTTTCCACTGTTTCCCCATCTATTTGTCATGAAGTGTTAGGACCGGATGCCATGGTCTTAGTCTACTCACCACCAAAAGAGGTCACCTCTCCCTCTTGTAGGCAAGATTGTCCCCAGAGAAGGAAGCTGATGGACAAACTGAAGTCCCCAGAGAAGGAGGCTGATGAAGAAACTGAAGTGGGATTATGTAGACACCTCTTAGAAGCTGGATTCGAATTCAGTCAACAAGTTCTTGCTTGGTAAGAATCCCTGTGACTCTTAATTTTAAGCAAATGAAGCGTAAAGTGAGGTTTTATTTACTGAATGTCTAGTAAAAGCTCAAAAAAATTATTTTAAGTATTCACACTTGTGAGAGTCCCAGATGTGATCATTTAATGTTCCTCATATTGACATCTGAGAAATAAATTATCGTTCATCTTCAGAATCAGCATAAACACATGATATTTTACTGTTTAAAAAAAAAAGCAATGTTTTGAAATTATTTTAAATTCACTTCATTTTGAATCACAGGTATGATATAACAAAGAGGTTTTGAAGTGTTATTTATGTAGCTTAAGAATTCTTATCCATTCATTCAATAAACACTTGCTGTGCATAAAGTTGAAATGAGACCATCTATTCGGCACAGCTGATGGCCATCCCCTCCGAGGGGAGAGGGTGGGCCACAGCCAGGTGACACCACCTCCTGGGCTGCCATGAGCTGTGCTCTGCCCTCACCCACCAGAGTAAGGGAACGGCAAATCTTGAGCTTAACCACTCACAGTTAAAATATCTGCAGCTTGAGTAATTTTCTTGTAAAAATAAGTTTCTTTTCTAACTAATTCCATCACTGTCTGCCTCATTTCATGTCATCTCATAAAGGATAAAAAGTTGGCTTAAGATCACTGGCCTCTTATTTCCCTTCAATACCTTTGAGATGGAAGTTCTACTCCAGAGGGACTTGGATGCCATCGCATCTTACCATATAGATGGGATAAATGAATGGTGCTTCTTGCAGGGGAGACGTGCTGTGAGAAAGAAAGAAATGCTCTCTATTTCTCTGAGGAGCTCTCGGTCCCTCTGGGAGTTCCTGTGAAAATCCTAGCGAGGAGTCCAGTGCTCGAGGGTGTGGACACTGACGTCCTGAAGAGAACCCCAGGTGGAGACAGGGATAGAAGCCTGCTATTATTGCATCTTTATCTCTCGTGACCTTATAGGCTTCAGGTGAGAAAATAGGGGACCAGTTATTGGCTAATTCATTAAACAGTATTTATCAAAAGCTTCATATTTTGCCAAGAATTGGGACTGAAAGATGAAAATTCATGTTCTGTGCCTTCCCAGAATCCAGAGTCTAGACAGAGAGTAGGCATGAGCTGCTTCGCCCATTTGGGGGAACAGGGAGCATCTTTGAAGCATGTAGCTTCTCTGAGTGGGTTCAGGGATCATAAAATCCCTTGCAGCAAGCTGTCCTTATGGGAAATATCACAGTAGTGGTCTCCACTGGCTGTGTAAAAGCAAGGTAGAAGTCATCCTTTTTCTGGAGAAATTGAAAAACCATGTAACTTGTGTCTGGTTCAGGGAAATGCACCTCTTGATGGGTTGTGCTCTGCAGGAAGGCAGAGGTGGAACAAGCAAGCAGGAGGGAAGCTGGCCTTGTAGGACCAGCCCAGGACTCGATCCTGCCCAAGTCTATTTTAGCATGCATGTCATAGACAGCCACAAAATACTGTTTGTTTAAATAGAAAAGCAAGATGCAATATTCCAGTCCATCTGAGGTGGTTGATATTTCTCCCAGCAATCTTGATTCCAGCTTGTGATTCATCCAGCCCCAAAATGCTGGGTTTTCACAAGTCCTCACAGTCATTTGTATGCCACTTAAAATGTTAGGGGCAATTCGTTTAACAGATTTACTTAAATATGTTGACTATTGTCAATATTTAAATCCTTAAAAGTTTATATATAACTTATAGTTAAAATATGCTTATGTAGTTACAAAGCATATGTATATACACACATATAGCTATGAGTCTGTCAGTTCAGAGCATACAAGCTTCATGTGAATTTCGTGAAAACCATGTCCTGAAGTTTGATCCGTAGCATGTCTTCAACCCAACACTGAGCAGCAGTTAAGTATGTAGTTAAAACCTGATACAATTTTCCTGGAGGTCAGTAGAGATTAAAGAGTTAAGTCTTGAGACCCAGTTTCCTAACATGATCTGTGCCCTCGTGTATGGAGACAAACAAGCAGGCAGAAGGAAGTGAAATATCTGAGGACTTTATAGGCATCACAATGGGTCCACTTGCACAGGGAGAGTCTATGTTGAACCCACTATGTGTGATGAGACTCAGATGTCCTCCTAGAGCTGAGGTCATGTGTCTTCCGTGTTGGAAGGTCCTTAGAGATGGGTCAATATAGGGTTTGGGGAAGCAAGTGCCCTGACAAGAGGGTGCTATAGAGGCATTCTAGGGTGTCTTTCGTGAAATGAAATTTCTGTTTCCATTTGTAGATTTGACATGTAAGATTCTCATCCTCTGTCAGCCCCTTCTCCTCCTACCCTCAATCTTTTCCAGCATCATGGCAAAAGAGGATAAGATTGGATGGCATCACTGACTCAATGGACATGAGTTTGAGCAAACTCTGGGAGACAGTGAAGGACAGGTAAGCCTGGTGTCCTGAAGTCCACAAAGAGACAGACACAGCTTAGCAAATGAACAACAACAGGTAAAATTAATCCAAAGAAGGACACCCATGCATACGAGCTACGAACTTTTCTGAATTAGGCAGAGCTTTCTAGCAGTTTCCAGGACGGCAGATCCTGCCTTCCTGTCCTGGAGTAGAATTGGGCAGTTGCCTTTCTCCATGCAGATTAAGTTTGAGTGGGTTTGTTGAAAGGGGTTCCTTCTGTGGTTCCTTCTAAAGCTAAAAGTAATCTGATTCTGTATAACGGTGGGCGGATAAAAGCAAAGTTTCATCCCCAAGCCCCTGTTTATATCGTGGGGAGCCAGCAGAGCAGTGGAGTCAGTGGCTCGAGAAAGCTGAAGGTTTAGAGATAGCATCTCCAAAGCCGCTTCTTGCTGAAACACCCGGATCTGACAGAACCAAGGGTCTCTCTNCATCCCCAAGCCCCTGTTTATATCGTGGGGAGCCAGCAGAGCAGTGGAGTCAGTGGCTCGAGAAAGCTGAAGGTTTAGAGATAGCATCTCCAAAGCCGCTTCTTGCTGAAACACCCGGATCTGACAGAACCAAGGGTCTCTCTCTGGCTGGGGAGGCTCCTCCCCGTCATCCTGACAGCGTGGCTCCCCCAGCCTGCAGAAGCGGCTTGCGGCTGTCAGCGGCTCTCCCGGGATGGGATGACATCGAGCCCTGAACTTCCTCTGCTCTTTCCCTCCGTTTCCCTTTGGGGTCAGCCTCACACACGTATGGACTCGCCAACTGCATTCAAGAGAGTAGCTTTTGACCAGGGAATGGAGGGTTGTTTTCACTTTGCTCAGAATTAATTGGCCATAAGGGGCTCAGGTCTGTATCCTGGTCTCATTCATTAGCTCCAGGTTTTAGCTAAATGGCCAGAGCCAGCCTCCCCCCATCCACCAGGCAGAGGAGTGTTGTCTGCAGTCCCCCCTTCTGCTAACATTGACATGGTGGCTGGAACTCAGAGGCCATTGGTCAGGAGAATGTGGTTCCTTCCGCTTAGGCACCAGCCTTTGTAGGATGTGCCGGTGGTTCCTAAAAGGGTTATGTCTATATTTACTCTGGCTTCTCACCTGAGGGCTTACTCCAGGGGAGTCTCCTGTGGCTTCCCAGAAGCCCCTGAGACTGTGACGTGGGATGTGTGGACCTGTGGGCCGCAGTGACCATCGCCTGCTCCATGCTCACACACCAGGAGCAGGTGAGGACTGACTGGTGACGTGTGTTTCTCACCCGGACAGAGAAGAATCGGGAAGATTATAAACACTCACAAGCAGTGAGTATCCGGAAGGACTGTCTCAGCTCCTTGGAGGCCCCAGGCTGGCAGGGCTGTGTGCAGATGTCACCGGGGCAAGCCGGGGCACTGGCCCGGTCAGTGAGGAGCACGGATGGAGGACAGTCTGGGCAGAAGCCCCTGCTCCGCAGTGCAAGCTGAGGTCCTGAGCCCTCAGACTGGATCTGAGCCCTCAGACTCCTCCCAGGGGCGGGGCTTGCCTTTGTTGTAAGTAGGTGATTGGCCTTCCTGGAAGGGGCATAGCCTTGGGCGTCCAATCCTCTGAGTTTCAAGTAGATTATAATCCCAGCATCCTAGGGAGGTGGATGTCTCAGTCCTGAAGCAGGGGTCTGGGTGAAGGATCCCAGGACCCACTCCCAGCCTCACTCAGTCCAGAGTTCCATCCCACGGAGTCCCCGAACCATCCTCTGGAAGTCACCCAATTTCTACTGGAAACTGTCTAGCCTCCTGGGCCACTCAGCATATTTTCTTTTAGCATAATTATGGAACTATCAAATGTGTCTTCCTTTCATTCTGTTAAAATATGTCATTTTATAATTTCCACCTATTACTGATATACAAAAGAGAGTGGACAAATAGAAAGTCACCTGTTGATTGTCTTTCTGTCATAAAATAAGTATATTTCCTCTTTCTATCCAGAGGTCTTTAAATAACCAGAGAGAGCTATCATAGTACTTTTCTAACTTTCTTCTCTCAGCTGAGCAGAGACTATGGTGTCCTCAGAGAAGACACAAAGGAATGATTACAAACTAAGAAAGAAAAGGTCTTTGAGAAACCTTTGAAATCACTCAGCCCAGGAAAACTTGGGGAGAAGGAGAAAGTGGTGGTTGGGATTGGGCTTCCTCCTGGGAGGAACCCATTCCTTGGGTATGCTTCGGACCCTAATGACAGGGAGCTTGGTGGGGTGGGTAGAGGGGCCTCTTGCTCTAGGCCAGTATGAACAAGATCCTCCAAAAGGAGGGTCTGGGGTGTCCCTTGCCCTCCCCAGGCTGACCATGTGAAGTGAGTTCTTGTTAATACAGGCGGAAACAGTCTGGAAACATCACTCGTTAAAGGTTTTATTTCCCTGGAAAAATAGCATGTAGATGGTTGATATGACCGCAGTTTCCTCGTCTGGGTGATAAGGTGATCCTCAGGTGCTCATTCGCTTGGATAGAGAGCAGGGTGAAAGTGAAAGTGTGAGTCGCTCAGTCTTGTCTGACTCTTTGTGACCCCATGGAATGTTGCCCGCCAGGCTCCTCTGTCCATGGAACTCTCCAGGCAAGAATATTGGACTGGGTTGCCATTCCCTTCTCCAGGGAATTTTCCCAATCCAGAGATCGAACACATGTTTCCTGCATTGCGGGTAGATTCTTTACTGTTTAAGTCACCAGGGAAGTCCATCGAGGAGCATAAACATATTTAAAAACAGGTCACTAGTGTTAAGAAGAAAAAGAAACAAAGCCTTTCAGCAGACCTTATCTAAACTCAGAATTAACATAGTATTATTAACCAAAACAAATGGTTTCTAGTTGCTAAATAATGGTTTTACTTTTCAGATGAGTGCGTCTTAATTTTTTCATTGCACTTATTATTTTTAATCTTATTTATTTGTTTCAACTGGAGGCATGCCCCGCCTGTGCTTCCCTGGTGGCTCAGCTGGTAAAGAATCCGCCTGTGATGCTGGAGACCTGGCTTAGATCCCTGGGTCGGGCAGATCCCCTGGAGAAGGGAACAGCTACCCACTCCAGTATCGTGGCCTGGAGAATTCCATGGACAGAGGAGCCTGGCAGGCTACAGTCCAGGGCGTCGCAAAGAGTGCGACGCGACTGAGTGACTTTCTCTTTCACTCCCCCTGTCATGAGAACCTGGATGCCCCATTTTGCTCAGCAGGACCTCCTCACCAGCAGCGCCCAAAGGGATGCGGGCTCTGGCATCCAGGCAGCCCCTGTTCGGCCGGTCAGTGGCCAGTGTGCAGGACGGTCCAGCAGTCTGTGAGATGCTACCCCGGAAAGAGGGGTGCTGGTGGGAGGGAGCTAAGGTGGACGGGGTGGTGGTCTGCTTCTATTATAGAAGCGCCAAGTTGGAGTGAAGCGGCAGACAGACAAGTGTTTGCAGTACCTCCATCCGGCTGACCTGCCTGTCACCAGTGGGGTCTCCAGCAAGCGTTTTGCCTCTAAACTTCTACTTTATCATGGATGGAGGGGCATAATTTCACTCCACCCCGTGGCGTATACCACACTTGCCATATAGGAGGCCGAAACAAGTGATCATCAGGAATGGGGGTTTTAGCAGCTATGAACTCCCTCCAAAGGGAGTCACACAGCCAGCATGCCTCTCTGTTGCCCCACCATTCCTGGAAAACTGTGGCACTGATTCTACAGAAGCCTGGAAGAACTGAGGATGTCGCAGATAACTTGGAATTGCTGAAGTGGTGTGAATTAACTCATTTAACTTAACGAATTATTTTGTATCTACAAACAGAAGATTTTTGCTTTCTTACAACAGTGTAACTGATCAAGTGACTTATTTGAGTTAGTATCATTAACAATTAGACTTTTTTTTTTACAGAAGGAGAAAACCCAAAGAGTTACAGAAATCCAACGATCTTTCAAATCAGTCTGATTCTCCTAATGATTAGATTTTCCTGAATTTTCCTCTTCCAATTGATCTTTAGCATCAGCTATGAATTCTTCAGTGTAGCAAAAATGACTTTACGAGTTCCAACTTCATACACTACGGCAATTGATGTGGAAGAGAAAAGGCAACCAGACAAGAAAAGCAGTAACTAACAGTCTAAGGAAGGCAGACACATTCGACATTAAAATGTTTTTTCTGTATTTTTAAATTATATATTATGCATTTAAAAATCAAATTAAATGTATTCAAGGGAGGGCAGGATTCCTGAGTGTCCCAAAGCCCTTAGGTGGGGGCTGGGCCGGGTAGTGAGGTTGGAAGGAACAGTGAGGCCTTGGAGTGGCCTTCATTGTTAGGGTGACTGTTATCAAGAAGATAAGACAAGCTGGAAGAATAGCAAGACCCTGAACTCAAACCCTCTTGTGTCAAAGTTACAACGATTCACAGAACAACTCTTGATGGAAAAGATCAGAATCTCCCAGAAAGAATCTTCTACAACTGAAGACATAGAGAAGGAACCATAGGAGTGGGGGCATGATATAGTCAAGACCCACAAACGGGGAAAGGCTTCCCAGGTGGCATTTGTGGTAAAGAGCCCATCTGCCAATGCAGGAGATGTCAGACTCGAGTTCGATCCCTGGGTTGGGAAGATTCCCCTGGAGAAAGAAATGGCAACTCACTCCAGTATTCTTGCCTAGAAAACTTCCATAGGTAGAGGCACCTGGTGGGCTACAGTCCATGGAGGCGCAGAGAGGCAGACACAGCTGAGCAACTGAGCTCACAGACAGGGGGATAATTAAACTGCAGAAGTTCTGCCCAAGAAGTGAGGGGCCTAATCCTCACGTCGGCTCCCCAGCCTGGGATTCCTGCACCAGGAGGATGAGCCCCCAGAACATGTGGCTTTCAAGGCCAGTGGGGCTTACGCTGGGGACACCTAGAGGGCTGTGAGGCTCCACTCCTAAAGGGCATGCACAAAGTCTCACCCGCTCTGTGGCCCGGGGCAGAAGCAGTGATGCGAGAGAAGCCTGGCCCAGACCCCCTGCTGATCTCATAGATCCTCGTGGAGGGAAGGAGGCAACGGCAGGTCACCCTGGGGGCACAGACACTGCAGCAGCCTTTGGGGAGCCCCTTCTACCGCAGGGACGCAGGTGCCAGCACGAGGAATTCTGGAATCCTCCCTGTAGCTTTTGAGCTTCAGGACCCGGCCCTGCTCATGTCCACCAGGCTGTAGGAACCAGTACTGGCCAAGCAACTAACTGGTCAGGGGCACAGCCTCACCCACCAGCAGACAGACAGCCTTAAGACCCCCTGAGCCCACAGACACCCCTGGATGCAGCCTCTTCATGGAATGCCCAGGCCCTGGCCCCACATACCAGCGTGTGGGCACTGGGCCTGGGATCCCTGTGGTTCTAGCTGCTGAGACTCTGGGACCCAGCTCTACTCACTAGCAGACAGGCCCAGCCCCAGAAGCCCTGGGCCCCCTCCCCCTCAGCCTCCAGCGGGTGGACACCAGCTCCAGGACAACCACAAACCCACAGCCTGCTGTGCCAGGATCCATTCCACCCACCAGCAGCAGGCCAGCACCAGCCCTGGGACCAGCAGGCCCTGGTCCTCACCACCAGTGGGCCAACGCCAGCTTCGGGATGCCCTGGACCAAGCCAGCTGTGGTCCACCATAACAGAAGGACCCATGCAGCCCACAGAGGGGGCACTCCAAGAACTTAAAGCTCTAGTGATGAGACAGGAGTGCTTTCAGGAAACATTTCCAACAAACAAATTAACCTTACATCTAAAGGGATTAGAAAAAGAAGAACAAGCAAAACCCAAAGGTAAGAGGACAGAAATCATAAAGCTCAGAGCAGAAATAAGTGAAATAGATACTTGAAAAAACTGAAAATGTCAATGAAACTAAGAGCTGGTTTTTTTTAACAAGGTAAAGTTGGTAAACTTTTGGCCTCATCAATAAAACATAGAGTGGGCCCAAATCAACAAAATCATAAATGAAAATGGAAAAGTTACAACCAACACCACAGAAATACAAAAGATCTTAAATTACTACAAAGAAACTGTAATATATGTCAATAAAATGGACAACCTAGAAGAAATGGATGAATTCCTAGAAATGTACATTCTCCCAAGAATGAACCAGAAAGAAACAGAAATTATGAATGGACACCATTACCAGTAATAGAATTGAGTTAGTAATTTAAAAATTCCCAACAAACAAAGGCCCAGGACTAAATGGCTTCAAAGGTCAATTCTAGAAAATCCTGAAAAAGATATTACAAAAAAAGAAAGTCACAGATCAATATCATTAATGAACATAGATGTAGAAATCCTCAACAAAACATTAGCAAATTAAATCCAATGATGCATTAAAGAGATGAGACACCATCATTGTATGGGGATTTTTCCAGGGATTCAAGGAGAGTTCAGTACACACAAATCAGTCACTGTAATAAACCATATTAACAAACTAAAGATAAAACCATATGCTCATCTCAATAGATGCAGAAAAAGCTTTCAGCAAAATTCAGCATCCATTTACGATGAACACTTCCAACAAATTGGGCATAGAGGGGATATGCATATGTGCTTAGTCACTCAGTTCTGTCTGACTCTTTGTGGCTTCATGGGACTTAGCCAGCCAGGCTCCTCTGTCCATGGGATTCTCTAGACCAGAATACTGGAGTAGGTTGCCATGACCTCCTCCAGGGGATCTTCCCAGCACAGGGATTGAACCCAGGTCTCCTGCATTGCAAGCAGATTCTTTACCAGCTGAGCCACTCCCCTTCTTTACCAGGGAAGCTCACAGAGGGAATGTACCCCAACTGAATAAAGATCATATATGATACACCCATAGCTAGCATCATTTCAACAGTGAGAAGTTGAAAGCATTTCTTCTAAGGACAGGAACAAGACAAGGATGTTCATTCTTGCCACTTTTATTTAGCATATTACTGGAAATCTTAGCCACAGCAGTCAGAGAAAAAAAAAAAAAAAGAAGAAATCCAAATTGGAAAGGAAATGTAAAACTGTTTCTGCTTGCAGAAGACATGAGTATATACATAGAAAATCCTAAAGATGCTGCCAAAAAACTACTAGAGTTCATCAGTAAATTCAGTTAAAAAAAAATTCAAAATTAGTATACACANTTGGAAAGGAAATGTAAAACTGTTTCTGCTTGCAGAAGACATGAGTATATACATAGAAAATCCTAAAGATGCTGCCAAAAAACTACTAGAGTTCATCAGTAAATTCAGTTAAAAAAAAATTCAAAATTAGTATACACAAATCCGTTGCATTTCTTTATACTAACAGCAAAGTATCAGAAGACATAACATTGGGAAAATAGCCCTATTTACAGGTACATCAAAAAATACTAGAAATAACCCTACCTAAGGAGGTGTAAGACCTGTACTCAGAAATCTGTAAGACACTGATGAGAGAAATTGAAAGCAACATAAACAGGTGGAAAGATATACCATGTTCATGGATGGGGAGAATTTCTACTGCTAAAATGACCTTGCTGGTCAAGGCAGTCTACAGAGTCAGGGCGATCTCTATCAAAATACCAACGGCAGTTCCCGCAGAACTAGAACAAAGAACTTTAACATTTTGTATGGAAATACAAAAGGCCCTGAAGAGAGAAAACAATCTTGAGAAAGAGCAGAGCTGGAGGAATCACGCTTGCTGACTTCAGACTAGACTAAAAAAGCTACAGTGATCAAAGTCCTGGCACAGAGACAGATGCAAAAGTCGATGGTGCCGGACAGAAAGTCCAGAAACAAGGCCACACACTCAAGGTCAGTCAATCTACAACAAATGAGGTAAGAATATACAATGGAGAAAAGACGGATCTCTTCACAAATGGTGCTGGAAAAACTGGATAGCCACATGTAAAACATGAATTTATAACACTGTCTCATATCATGTACAAAAATAAACTCAGAATGGACTTTAAAAACTAAACATAAGGCTGGAAACCATGAAACTCTTAGATGGAAACATCATCACAACACCCTTACATAATTTGTAGCAGTAGGTTTTTTTTTTTTTTGCCTCCTAAGG
Organism: Neotragus pygmaeus; assembly: GCA_006410875.1. Classification (NCBI taxonomy): domain Eukaryota; kingdom Metazoa; phylum Chordata; class Mammalia; order Artiodactyla; family Bovidae; genus Neotragus; species Neotragus pygmaeus. The sequence goes on from SJYV01002574.1 coordinate 12,638, forward strand.
CTAAGGAAACAAAAGCAAAAATGAACAAATAAATACTTTAAAGCTTTTGCATAGCACAAGAAATCACCTACTAAGCAAAAAGACCACATGCTGTGTGCAACAAAATATTTGCAAACGATAAGGGGTTAGCATCCAAAATTCATAGGCTTCCCAGGAGGCACTGGTTGTAAAGAATCCACTTGTCAGTGCAGGAGATATAAGAGATTCGGGTTTGATCCCTGGGTCAGGAAGATGCCCTGGAGGAGGGTATGGCAACCCACTCCAGTGTTCTTGCCTGAAGAATCCCATAGCGAGAGGAGCCTCGTGAGCTGCCGTCTGTTAGGGTCTCAAAGAGTTGGACAGGACTGAAGCAACTTAGCATGCAAGCACCCAAAATTTATAAACAGCTCATATAACTCAATACACAGAAATACCCAAATAACCCGCTGCTGGTGGGAATGTAAATTGGTGCAGCCACGATGGAAAGCAACATTTAGTTTCCTTTGAAAGCTACCATACACACACACACACACACACACACACACACACACACACACACACACACAATGTACTACTACCTAGCCATAAAAAAGAATGAAATTTTGCCGTCTGCAAAAACAGATAGACCTTGAGGGGATTATGCTAAGTGAGATAAGCTAGAAAGAGAAAGACAAATATTGTGGCTTCATTGATAAGTAGAATCTAGAAGAGCAAGCTCATAGGCAGGATGGGGGTTACCAGGGGCTGGGCGCTGGGGGAAGTGGGAAGAAGATATTTAAGGCTACAAACTTGCAACCGGTTCTGGAGTGCTAATGTATAGCATAGTGATTACAGCAAACCATGCCGCATCAGGAACTCCAGAGCTGCCAAGAGTCTACGTTTGAATTGTTCTCACCACAGAAGAGAAATGGGAATTCTGTGACATGGCAGGAGCATTACCTAATGCCGCAGTTGTAATCATATTGCAACATATAAATGTATGAAACCAGCACGCTGTACACCTTACACACTGTTACGCATCAACTATATCTCAATAAAAATATACTATATAAAGTACATCTCGATGTAGCTCATGAAGGGGATGGCATGTGCGGGAAGCTCACATATTTAGCCTTAAGCCTTAGGAAAACACTGGCTCCTAAGACACAAGCATCCCAGGTCTGGGCCAGGATGCTCCCAGTACCTGGCTGTACTTGTCCCTGCTCAGTAAATGCCCCTGACATCATCCGTGTAGCAGTTCTTGGGAGAGAGGAACGTTACTTATGAACTGGAAGGAGAGCACTGTCTTAAAGCATTTAAAATACTACTGGTAGTTAAAGGCAGGTGAATGGTGATAATTGGGCTTCCCTGGTGGCTCAGGGGTAAAGAACCTGCCTGCCAGTGAAGGAGACGGGAGTTCAGTTCCTGGGTGGGGAAGATCCCTTGGAGGAGGAAATGGCTACCCACTCAAGTGTTCTTGCCGGGAAAGTCCCATGGACAGAGGAGCCTGCCCATGGGGTCACCAAAGAGTTGGACGTGACTTAGTGACTAAACAGCAACAAATAGTGATAATTCCATTCAGTTCAGTTGCTCAGTCGTGTCTGACTCTTTGCGACCCCATGGACTGCCTCACGCCAGGTTTCCCTGTCCATCACCAACTCCCAGAGCTTGCTCAAACTCATGTCCATCGAGTCAATGAGGATATCCAACCATCTCATCCTTTGTCATACCCTTTTCCTCCTGCCTTCAATCTTTCCAAGCATCAGGGTCTTTTCCAATGAGTCACTTCTTTATATCAGGTGGTCAAAGTATTGGAGTTTCAGCTTCAGCGTCAGTCCTTCCAGTAAACATTCAGGACTGACTTCCTTTAGGATGGGCTGGTTGGATCTCCTTGCAGTCCAAGGGACTCTCAAGAGTCTTCTCCAACACCAGAGTTCAAGAGCATCAATTCTTCAGCACTCAGCTTTCTTTATGGTCCAACTCTCACATCTATACATGACTACTGGAAAAACCATAGCCTTGACTAGATGGACCTTTGTTGGCAAAGTAATGTCTCTGCTTTTTAATATGCTGTCTAGGCTGGTGATAGCTTTTCTTCCAAGGAGCAAGTGTCTTTTAATTTCATGGCTGATAATTAGATCATTGTCATTGCATACTATCCATTCAAATACTTACCATTGCCAGCTTGTGGCACTGATGTGATGGTATCTGGACGCTGGGCTTCAGTGCTGACAGATGCTCATGTCAATGCAAATATATATATTTGTGTAGCTCTAAAGGCAGCTGAGCGTCTGTATTTATGTACATTCTCAAGAAAAGCCCATGGAGACTACAAAATGTCAAGTGAGGAATTTGGTGCAAAAGCGATCCTGTCTGCCTGACGGGGAAACCGGCAAACTGAGCGCAGGACAGGCCAGACAGACCAGCCTCTCCCGAGCCGAGCTCCGTGAATGAAAGCAGCCGCTGCGCACGCAGACCTCACATGCATCTGTGTGATTCTGCGCTGGCTGCACTTACAGCAGGCTTGTCAACACCTCTAAAATCTTGAAACAGGAAAGTGATGCAACATGTAAATATGCAAGGAGCACATGGAGAGTCACAAGCACTGCAGTCTGCACGCGACCCCCCACGGCCACGCGCCTGGCCGGGTTTCCACTTCTGTCTCTTTCCTTCAAGAGGCCATGTAATTTCTGTCCACCTGGATGCCGTGAGGTCTGGCACATTCAGAGGAGATACCCTGAACCTGCTTTACATGCAATAAAACACATCAAAACTAGAGTGGTGTGTCTATCATTTGGAGAAGGAAATGGCAACCCACCCACATGTTCCTGCCTGGAGAATCCCATGGACAGGGACGGATGCAGGCCACCGTCCATGGCGTTGCAAAAGAGTCAGGCACGACTTAACGACTGAACACCACCGCCACCAATGTCGTCTCTGCATTGGTTTTTTTCTGGGCATGTTTGGAAGGATGTTGCCTGTGAAATTGTTTGTACCAGGAGGCAAAGAAAATCTCCCCAAGTCACTCCATGTGGTGAAGATTTATGAAATATGCAACCCGGATAAATATCTCCTGTTTAAAAAAAAAAAAGAAATCAAGCAACTTATAAACTGCTGCTACAACACACAGGCAGTTTAAGTCGATTGAGCGATGAAGTCAGCGTTCAGCGCAGCCATCACGCGGCGGCCTCATTAAAACCCCGCGGCTCTGGAGTGGCTGCGGTGGGGGGGAGGTTAACCTGCACACCAGCTTCTGAAAGAGCTGAAAGCAGAGCGAGTCCAATTAAACCTTCAGCCCTGCTCTGCCGCATAAACACTTGCTCCTCTATTCCCCCCGGGTTGCACTGCAAGGCGGCTGGAGAGAGGACCAGCAGGAACCTTTCATGCCAAGCCGCGCTAGCCGGGGGTCTGGCTGAGCCCTTCTGGGTGAGAGCCGCCTGCATCCCTCTCTATTAATCAGCATCTTGCTCCCAGCACCTGGGACTGACTCCAAGTCCCCCGGTTGCTATATTGACAATATTCCCTGTTGATTTCCTCATTTTCTCAGTCAAGGCTAGACTGACCTCTTTAAAATTCTTTATAAACGTCAGTAATTGCTGCATCCAACTTCAATTCATTACTTTCCCAGGCCTCATGTATTTTGATGATATGAAAGTTGACCACATTTACATGCAAATTGAAGTTTTATATTAATAAGGGCCAGTGAAAGGAGATCGCATGGTAATGCTCCACTATGACTTTTAAATACATTTGCCCGTGTCTCGGCTGGCATTAGCATGGTCAGACCATGAGGAAATCATGTTGGCCTGATTGCAATTTTGTTTTCCAATTGAAAGTACAATTTCATCAGGTTTCCCTGTCATTTCTAATAATGACTTAAGTTTGCTTGCTAAATTGGAGAATTTCTCTGGCCGGCGGATGGGCTGGCAAACAGGTGAGGCTGCAGCTAGCTGCCCTGGGATGGAATGCCTCATTATGGGTGCGGACGGCCGCAGTCCCAGGGGCCTCCTTCCACGACAGGAACAAAATCCCCCAGCGCTGATCCGGCCCAGACTGCTTCTCTCAGGCACATAAACTTTCATCCGAGAACTTTGCAAGCCCGACAGCAGTTTGTGGGCTTGTCGGCTCTGAGGGTCGTGCACTCCGTCTTCCCCACGGCGAGTCCGGTGGTTCCCATCACAGTCGGTGTGTTTGTTTTCGAGGGCTCAGCGGGGAGCTGATTCTCTTCTTCCCTCAGACTGCTTTATCTGTATGAATCAAGAACAGCAATATGCATCAACATCATGAATAAGGCTCAGAGACAGAGGACTCCCCCCAAAATAAATCTTCAGTAGGGACGTGTTTCTGCCTGACCCCCCCATTCCGCGGACTGTGCCTTGGGTGAGTACAACAAACCCAGATGAGTCAGAATGCTGAAAGGAAGTCACTGATAACATCCTCGCAGCGGGGCAGCAGGAGGAGCAGATGACAAGGCTGTCTACCAGAAAGAACTGAAACATAGTAATTTTCCTGTGAATTGGAAACAATTGTTGAGCTTCTCCATGGCTCAATTTACACAGTTGTAAACTGCCAGAGTATAAATAAGGCTCATCTCTAAATCTCCTCTCGGTTCCACTGGTTTATGAGTCTGGGGTGAGTGATGACTTGGGTGCTGGATGATACGTGGGGTAAACATTCATATTTGTCCAGCGTGATGCCACTTGCCTTTGTTTCTGCGCTCTCTTATTAAATAGGCTTAGTTTGTGCTACTGGATTTTGTGCTTTCCAGGTGTTACAAGTGGTAAAGAACCCACCTGCCAAAGTAGGAGACTCAGGAGACTCGGGTTTGATCCCTGGGTGGGGAAGCTCCCCTGGAGGAGAAAATGACAAACCACTCCAGTGCTCTTGCCTGGAGAATCCCAGGGACAGAGGAGCCTGGTGGGCCGCAGTCCATAGGGTTGCACAGATTTGGACATGACTTAGCATGCTTGCATGCCACCTGATTTAGATAGTACAGTAGCCTTCAACAAATCCTTAATGCATTCAACTTTGATCTGATTTGTTTTATCTTTGAGTAGGTAAGACTGATGGCAGACAGGAGGTGAGAACAGCCATCTGTGTATAATAGGGTTCCATTGTCGCTGACTAGTACTGGATTTACTCAGAGAATGGGCAAAATCAGCACGTTCTATGCTCAGTTCCTCTTTTGGAGTCTCAAGATAAGCATTATGTGTTTTATAAATAAGCCTAGATTTCTTGGAGAGCCAAGGAGAGGCATGTCCAACGACTTTGTAAAAACAAAGGATGACTTGTCAGTTGAACAGTTTCTGGCTTCAAAGCCAAGTAAAACCCAAAATGTACAGCGTGGTTTGTTGGTTTTAATCTTAGTCGTTGCAGAAGGTTCTAAAGAAAATGAGCTAGGCAGTGCCATGGCACTCACGCTGACCTGGGGAAAGGGGGAGGTTTGTCCTCGCTGCTGGAGGGAAAGGGAAGCTTGGACACTGGTTTGTTTTGTCAAATCATGTTTAACTGATGACAAGAGTTTGAGGATTGGAGAAAAGTGGTGGGGACCCCAAACCTTATGGTGTGTGAGTGTTCTCACCTTTGCTTTGAGCCATCAATTCCTTTGAAAATTTAATGAAGCCTATGGATTCTCTCCCAGAGGGGACAAAATAACTTCAAACTCACATACCCAGTGTTTTGCACAAAAGTCCGAAATTGTGATAGCCATCAGAACTGAAGAGCCTCTTTATGAAAGTGAAAGAGGAGAGTGAGAAAGCTGGCTTAAGACTCAACATTCAGAAAACTAAGACCATGGCTTCCAGTCGTATCACTTCATGGCAAATAGAAGGGGAGAAAGTGGAAGCAATGACAGGTTTTCTTTTCTTGGGCTCCAAAATCACTGCAAATAGTGATTGCAGCTATGAAATTAAGACACTTGCTCCTTGGAAGGAGAGCTACCACAAACCTAAACAGCGTATTAAAAAGCAGAGACATCACTATACTGACGAAGGTCCATCTAGTCAAGGCTATGGTTTTCCCAGTGGTCATGTATGGATGAGAGTTAGACCATAAAGAAGGCTAATTGTCGAAGAATTGATGCTTTTGAATTGTGGTGTTGGAGAAGACTCTTGAGAGTCCCTTGGACAGCAAGGAGATCAAACCAGTTAATCCTAAAGGAAATCAGTCCTGAATATTCATTGGAAATACTGATGCTGAAGTTGAAGCTCCAGTACTTTGGCCACCTGATGGGAAGGGAGGACCCATTTGAAAANTCCCTTGGACAGCAAGGAGATCAAACCAGTTAATCCTAAAGGAAATCAGTCCTGAATATTCATTGGAAATACTGATGCTGAAGTTGAAGCTCCAGTACTTTGGCCACCTGATGGGAAGGGAGGACCCATTTGAAAAGACTCTGATGCTGGGAGAGATTGAGAACAGGAGAATGGGATGACAGAGGATGAGATGGCTGGATGACATCACCGACTCAATGGGCATGACTTTGAGCAAAACTCTGGGAGATAGTAAAGGACAGGGAGGCCTGGTGTGCTGCAGTCCATGGGGTCACAAAGAATCAGACAAGACTGAGTGACTGAACAACAACAGCTGTATAGCTCACAGAACTGTATTTAATGTCTAACTTATGATGGAAAGGATCTGAAACAGAAAAACAGTCATATCAGAATCACTTTGCTGCATATCGGAAACACTGTAACTGCGTTGGTGGTGGGGGTGGTATTCAGTCACCAGAGTCGCGTCCACTGAGCTGGTGATGCCCTCTAACCACCTCTCTCTCATGTGTGTGATTTAGTCACCAAGTCATGTCTGACTCTTCGTGACCCTGTGGACTTTAGCCCACCAGGCTCCCCTGTCCATGGAATTTTCCAGACAAGAATACTGGAGTGGGTTACATTTCCTTCTCCAGGGGATCTTCCCCACCCAGGGATTGACCCTGTGTCTCTTGCATTGCAGGCAGATTCAACAACTGAGCTACCAGGGAAGCCCCCTCTCTCATCTATACTTCAATTAAAAAGAGAAAAGAGAAGATGACATGCAGCCACAAGACACAGTGGGGGCCTGGTAACAGCCCCAGTTTGCCCGGGACCGCCCAGCTTTCTCAATGATGGTGCCACATCCCTGAACCCTCGTCATTCTGGGGAAACTGAGATAGTGAGTCACCCTAAAGACGCAATACCTGAGAAACCGCGGCTGTGTGCCGTCTCTACCCAGTAAGCGGCATCCTGGTCTATCATTTAGAAAGATTCAGAAATAGGATCTTCTGCCTATTCCAAATGATTTGCTAGCTGATGATCTATCTTCTCAGGAATGGAAAGGGTCCTCCCCTTGGAAGAATGGGATTTCATCCTTCCCGAGTCCAAATAAGCCAGTGAACTGCTCTTTGTATTAAGTCCGAGAACAGCAGTCACCCTGGGACTGGGTCAGCTTATTGTACATATTTAGGAGGAAATGGCAACCCACAGCAGTATTCTCCCTGGAGAATCCCATAGACAGAGGAGCCTGGCAGGCTACAGTCCATGGGATTGCAAGAGTCAGACACGACTGAGCGATTAAACCCACGTGACCGGGTTTGTGCCGGGGAGGAGAAGGGAGGCCTGGCTGCCGGAGGAGAGACTTTGGCTGCTGCTGGTTTATGCCGGTTTCATCCTCTGCTTCCAGTCTTGCTCAGGTGCTCAGAAGATGACTTTCCTACAAGCAGAGAAGCAGACAGCCTCTGGTAGAGCCCAATCACCACCTAAATCTCTTTCTCTCTACCTTTTTCTGCCTGGAGCAGCATAACTCTTTACTTAAAAGTAAAATGTCTTCATCTGATGCCCAGTATATAAAAACAAAAGCAGGAGGGGTGAGGTGAGCCAGAGTTCCCACCCCCAGCCCTCACCACAGAGTGCCTGGTGGGCATGGGAAGGGAGGCGCTTATACCCCCCTGTGAAGACCCCAGTTCAATCTAAGTCCCAACAGAAGCGGTCTGGGAGACAGGCAGAAAGGAGGGAGATGGAGTCAGTGTCTTTGCTGGCCTCAAACTCACGTGTGCTTCCCTTATCGTATGGCAGAATCAAAGGGCTCTCCAAGCAGAACAACCCCCAGTGTAAACAGACTTTGACAATGTTTTTTGTGTCTTTTCCCTGACTATTAACTGCCACCAACCCACACCGAAAAGTCTAAAACCTATTCAAAGTGAAAGTGAAAGTGGCTCAGTCGCGTCCGACTCTTTGCGACCCCATGAACTGCAGCCTGCCAGGCTCCTCTGTCCATAGGATTCTCCAGGCAAGAACACTGGAGTGG
>SJYV01002575.1:6597-31828 GCA_006410875.1 Neotragus pygmaeus
TCAAAAAATATAAAGTCTGACACTGTTTCCACTGTTTCCCCATCTATTTCCTATGAAGTAATGGGACCAGAGGCCATGATCTTCATTTTCGGAATGTTGAGATTTAGGCCAACTTTTTCACTCTCCTCTTTCACTTTCATCAAGAGGCTTTTTAGTTCTTCTTCACTTTCTGCCATAACGGTGGTGTCGTCTGCATATCTGAAGTTATTGATATTTCTCCCAGCAATCTTGATTCCAGCTTGTGTTTCTTCCAGTCCAGTGTTTCTCATGATGTACTCTGCATATAAGTTAAATAAGCAGAGTGACAATATACAGCATTGATGTACTCTTTTTCCTATTTGGAACCAGTCTGTTGTTCCATGTCCAGTTCTAACTGTTGCTTCGTGACCTGCATACAGATTTCTCAAGAGGCAGGTCAGGTGGTTTGGTATTCCCATCTCTTTCAGAATTTTCCACAGTTTATAGACTGCAGTGTACCGTCCTTCTCTGTCCTTCAGCATATCCCAGAGTTTGGCCAAGTTCATGTCCATTGAGTCTGTGATGCCTTCCAACCATCTCATCCTCTGCCACCCTTTTCTCCTTTTGCCTTCAGTCTTTCCCAGCTTCAGGGTCTTTTCCAATCAAGTGGCCAAAGTATTGGAGCTTCAGCTTCAGTATCAGTCTTTCCAATGAATATTCATAGTTGATTTCTTTAGGATTGACTGGTTTGATCTCCTTGCTGTCTGAGGGACTCTCAAGAGTCTTCTCCAACACCACAGTTCAAAACATCAGTTCTTTGGTGCTCAACCTTCTTTATAGTTCAACTCTCATATCCATACATGACTACAGGGAAAACCATAACTTTGACTATACAGACCTTCATGCACAAATTGATGCTTATGCTTTTTAATATGCTGGTTTGTCTTTTCTAGAATGTTGTATAGTTGGATTTAAGCAATATATAGTCTTTTCAGGTTGGCTTCCTTCATTTAAAAGAGAATCATTTTACATTTATGTGTTTATTAAGTTGAAATTTTCATTCCCAGTGACACAAAAATCATTAACTTATTCTAGTGCATAAGTATATCAATTGCACACTCCAAGCTATTATTAAGAATATGATTGTGGGACATTTTATGACTTGTTTTGATCTTAACATATATCTTTTTTTGTTTGTTTTATTTTTTTATTTTTTTGCANATTATTTTTTAAATTTGACTTTATAATACTCTATTGGCTTTGCCATACATCAACATGAAAGGAACATGTAGTTGCTTTACTTTTTAAAAAATAACTTGATTCTTTTTCTCCCTTTTTGCTTATGTATTTTAGGCCAGAGAAACACAAGCTTGTGTTTATTTTTTGATATGTTTTCATTCTGATCAATTTTGAATTTATTCTCTATCAATGTGAAGACTGGATCATTCCATGTTTTTTCCTTATGGTCATCAACATACAAATGTACACATCAATTTAGGGAAAATTTATATCCTAACAACCCATTAACATAGTGTATCTCTTTTGGTACTAGGTCTTTATTTCCTCTATCATTATTTCATAGTTTCTGATTTGCAGACCTTATGTATATTTTTATATTTCATATTTTTAATGATAATGAAGAGGATATTTTTAAATTTCACTTTCTGATGATTTATTAGTGGTACATAGAAGTACAGTTTATTTTGCTACATTGATCTTAATATTTTGCAATATCGATAGACTTGTATGGTACTTCTAGGAAATTTTTGTGGATCAGATTTTCTATATATAAGATCACATCATCTGCAGATAAATACAGTTTTTCTTTTTTCCTTACTTCCTGAATTCTGTTTACTTCTTTTTCTTCACACTGGCTAGAACCTCCAGTATAATGTTGATCAGATGTAATAAGAGAAGGCATCCTTCCTTTTTCCTAATCTTAGAGATAAAACATGCAGTTTCTCACATATAATGAGATGATAGTTGTAGGATTTTCATAGATATCCTTCATCAGATTGAGTTTTTCTTTTTTTGTTGAAGTTTTTATCAGAAATGAATATTGGACTTTATTTTAAAAAATGTTCCTGACTATACTAAAATGATCAATTTTTGTTGCTTTTAAAATGGTTAATTGCACTGATTGAGTTTGAATTTTAAATCAAGTTTACACACATGAAAAATTCCTCTTGACATGTGTTATCCTTTTTACACATTATTGAATTCAGTTTGCTAAAATTTTGTTTAGAATGTTGGCATCTATTTTAATGAAGGTTGTTTGTATGTGCTCAGTGGTGTCCAGCTCTTTGAGATTGCATAGACTGTCACCAAGCTCTTCTGTCCATGGAATTTCCCAGGCAAGAATACTGGAGTGGATTGCCATTTCTTCCTCCAGGGAATATTTCCAACCCAGGAATTGAATCGGCATCTCTTTCATGTTCTGTGTTGGCAGGCGGATACTTTAACACTGTGCCACCTGGGAAGCCTAGTGAAGGTTATCAGTTGGTAATTTTCATTGTTTTGTAACTCCTTCCTTCCATTTTAGAATCAAGATTGCTGCTTTAAGGAATAAGTTGATAATATTTCTTGCTTCTCAATTTTCTGAAAAAGACTGTATAGGATCGATGCTTCTTTTTTTCAAAAAAATTGTTGGTAGTACTCACCCATAAAGTTAGCAGGCATGAAAAGTTCTTTGTTAGTAGGCTTTTAACTACAAACTCAATCTCTTTAGTAGATATGGAATCGTTCATGATGAGCTCATTTCTTCTTGAGTGAACTATGATAGTTTCATTTTCATAGAACCATTTTATTTTCATAAAAACTCAAATTTGAAGTTATCACCAGTTTCTTTATTATCTTGTAAGTATCTATAGAACTCATACTGATATCAACTACCACAGTCCTGATATTGATAGTTTTTTTTTTCTGTTTTTCATGATCAGTGTGGCTAGAGTTTATCAGTTTTTACTGATTTCATTTAAAAACATTTTTGGTTTCTCTAAGCTTTTTGAATGTTTTCCCTTTTCTTTGTCATGGACTTCCACTTTTATTTTTATTATTTTATTCATTTTGATTGCTTTGAATGTATTTTATTTATCTTTTTCTAAATTCTTTGGTTGAAATTGTTTGAGAACTTTATTCTTTTCTCATAGAGGACTTGAAAGCTATAAATTCTGCCCCTCCCATGCCCATATACTCATACTGCTTTAGTAGAAAATTACAAGTTCTGATAGGTTGTTTTCTCATTGTCATTCAGTTTAAAACATTTCCTTTGATCTTTTTTGTGACTCATGAATTATTTAGAATTTTTAAATTTGGTCTCCAAATGTTCACAATTTCCAGTTGTATTTTAGGAATAAATTTCTTATTGAATCCCAGTTTGGGTAGAGAATGTTCTATATATGATATGAATCATTTTAAACTTATTGAACCTATTTTATGACCCAGAATATACTTATCTTAATTACTATTTCAGGTGCCCTTAAAAATAATGCACATTCTTTTATTGCTGAGAGGAGTATCCATTAGGTCAAATTAATTGAAAGTATTTTCTGTAATTTTACTGATTCTCTGTCTACATTTTGTATCAGTTATTGAAGGGAAGGTATTCAAATATTTGACTGTCATGGTGAACTTGTATATTTCTCCTGGCAGTTCTAACAGTTTTTGCTCTAAGTGTTTTGAAGTTTGCTTTACAAAGAATAAACATTTATTAATGTCATATTCTTATGATTAGTTGTTCTGGACTTATTTTGTGCAATACTGAAGGCTTCCTTTGGCTAGTTATTAACATGGTCTGTCTTTTATTCTATCATTTTACTGTTAACCTTTTTGTGTCTTTACAAAGTGTGTTTCTTATAGGCATCATACACTTTCAACTTTCTATTTAAGTCAGTCTGAAAAATCTCTTCCTTTTAATTGGAGCATTTAAAACACAGTCGTTTAAAATGATTGCTAATATAGTTAGATTGTATTCTCTTGCTATCTGTTTTCTACTTATGATCTTTGTTTCCCTTTTCTACTTTTTCTGACTTCTTGGGGATTTTTTTTTTAACTTTACATTTTATTTTCTTTATTGCCTTATTAGTTCTCTTTGTTATTTTAGTAGTTGTTTTAGGATTTAGTGAAAACATCTTTAAATGTACCACAATCCATCCTTCAGTGATACTAATATATCACTCTTGCATATAGCCTAAGAACCTTGCCAAAATTCAGTGTCAGAGTAACTTTCTGCTGCATGCTCAGTCATATCCAATTCTTTGTGACCCTATGGACTGTAACCCACCAGTCTGTTAATGCCTCTGCCCATGGGATTTCTTAGGCAAGAATACTGGAGTGGGTTGCCATTTCCTTTTCCAAGGGATCTTCCTGACCCAGGGATCTAACCCATCCTGACCCATGTCTCCTGTGTCTCCTACATTGGCAGGCATATTCTTTACCACTGATCCACCTGGGAAGCCCTAGAGTAACTTTGTTCTTTTTGGAACCAGCAGCAAAGTCACATTACTTGGTTCTTCCCATGCAAAAATTTTGAAAAATAGATAATTTTTGCAATGCTTCCAGAATATTGGACACTGTCTAGAAAATAGTGCATGTGAACTTTGGAGAATTTTATTAAGATCTGAAGTTTTTATACACAGTGGAATGGATTGCAGGGTTTCTCAAGCTGTTAATTTATATTATCATTTGTATGCAAGACTTAAATATTTGTTTCTTGAAAAGCAATATTCAGATGCAAATTCTGAACACATTGATTGCTCTGTTCCCATCTTACAGATTCTCAGTAAAGATTCTCTTATGTCCAGTGAACAAAGCTAATTCTTTGTTTGTTCATGTGTTTTCAAAGTTACTCTGGCTACATTGCTATATATCTTCAGATTGCCCTACCAAGAATTTTCATCAGCCCTTCACCACTTTGTTTTCTGCCTCAGGAGGCTGACCAGTAGGGGTTATAGGAACAGATTTAATTGCCTTTCCATGTGTGTTTGCTTGTGCTAATAAAAGGAAAGGAAGAGGTATTAATTTCCCCAGTTTCAGCTCTGCTTTTGTCACCTCTGTTTTTTTGTCCTTCATTAAACATCAAATCTCTCTGAATTGTTTTCCACACATGGCTCTCTTCTTCCCTGTTTGACCAGGTTCCCCTCCTCTTATCCCTTTAGCTTGTATAACTAATAGTTTATAGCTCTGTGTTACAACAGTTACTTTTTTATTTCTTTAAAATCTGTCCATACATTAGTAAAAGCTAAGCTCTCTCCAAATAACTTCCCTGCTGGAAATTTTTTTCCTGTTATTTTCAGAATAGCTATTAACATCTATTAGCACCTTAGTGTTCCAGAGACCATATGTTAACAAATCTTGAATGCTGTAAAGGGCCATGGATTTTGATTCAGTAGGCATGGTATTTAGTTCCAGCTCTAACAAAAACTGATTTTAAAGCCCTGGCTTTATTTTCTTTGTTTGTATAATAAAATCATATTAGGTGATCCCTAGAATTCCACTTAACTCTAATGTTCTCAGGCACCATTTTTTTACCCACAACACAAAGTCCTTAGAAATTTATTAAACCCGTACTTTTAACGGGAATTTTCATGACTTTCGTTTTGATTAAGATAGATTAAGATAGAATAGTCAGCAAACTAAGGCTAATCTTTTATTTCTGTTAATAAAAATTTTAAAATTGAAAGCTATCTGTTTTTTAAGGCACAATTACATTATATATTGTATATATAGCCTTATATATTTAAATTATGTATATATATATATATATATATATATATAAAGCCTTACACATTTAAATTCAAAGTGCTTATGTGCTCAGTCACTCAATTGTGTCTGATTCTTTGCAACCCTATGGATTGTAAGCTTCCAGGCTCCTCCGTCCAAGGGATTTCCCAGGCAAGAATACTGGATGGGTTGCCATTTCCTCCTCCAGGGACTCTTTCTGACCTAGGGATAGAACCCATATCTGCTGAATCTCCTGTATTGGTGATCAGATTCTTTACTGCAGAGTCACCTCAACCAAGTGAATAGATAGTAGTTAGATTTTTTAAATAATTTGACATTAATTTTAGTGAATTGATTTTGTATATTTATTGTTCAAGAACTTCAACTAGAGATGAGATTGGTATTTGAACTTTAAGAATCTATAAAATACATGCATTGTTGTTGCTGTTCAGTTTGACTCTCTATAAGCCCATGGACTACAGCGCGCCAGGCCTCCTTGTCCCTCACCATCTCCCGGAGTTTGCCTAAGTTTATATTCATTGCCACGGTGATGCCATCCAGCCATCTCATCCTCTGATGTCCTCTTCTGCTTCTGCCGTCAATCTTTCCCAGCATCAGGGACTTTAATGAGTTGTCTGCTCACATCAGATGACCAAAATACTGGAGCTTCAGTTTTAGCATTAGTCCTTCCAGTGGATATTCAAGGTTGATATCCCTTAACATTGACTGGTTGATCTTTTTGCTGTCCAAGGGTCTTCTCCAGCACCGCAGTTCAAAGGCATCAATTCTTTGGTGTTCTGACTTCGTTATGGTCCAGCTCTCACAACCATACAAGGCCACGGAGAAGACCATTGCCTTGACAATATGGACCTTTGTCAGCAGAGTAATGTCTCTGCTTTTCAACACAGTGTCTAGGTTTGTCATCTCTTTCCTTCCAAGAAGAAATTTTCTTCTGATTTCATGGCTGCAGTCACAGTCTGTAGTGATTTTGGAGCCCCAAAAGATGAAATCTGTCACTACTTCCACTTTTTTCCCTTGCTATGCAGTAATGGAGCCAAATGCCATGATCTTAGGTTTTTTTGTTTTTGTTTTTTAATGTTTAGTCTTAAACCGGCTCTTTCACTCTCCTCCTTCACAATCACCAGAGGATTTTCAGTTCCTTTTTGCTTTATGCCATTAGAGTGATATCATCTGCATATCTGAGATTATTTCTCCCGCCTGTCTTGATTCCAGCTTGTTACTCATCCAGCCCAGCATTTCTCATGATGTGCTCAGTGTAGAGTTTAAGCAAACAGGATGACAGCAGACAGCCCTGTTGTACCCCTTTCTTGATCTTGAACCAATCAGTTGTTCCATACAAGATTCTAATTTTTGCTTCTTGACCTGCATACGGGTTTCTCAGGAGACAAGTAAGATGGTCTGGTATCCCCATCTCTCTAAAAGCTTCCCACAGTTTGTCATGATCCACACAGTTAAAGGCTTTAGTGTAGTCAATGAAACAGAGATAGGTGTTTTTCTGAAATTTCATTGTTTTCTCTATAATCCAGTGAATGTTGGCAACTTGATCTCTAGTACTTTTTTAAACCCAACTTGGACATCTGGAAGTTCTTGGTTCACATATGTTGAAGCCTAGCATGCAAGATTTTAAGCATGACTTTACTAGCATGGGAGATGAGTGTGATTGTCCGATGGTTAGCTCATTCTTTGGTACTACCCTTCTTGGAGATTGGAATGAAGATTGACCTTTTCCAGTCCTGTGGCCACTCCTGGGTTTTCCAGATTTGCTGACATAATGAATGCAAAACCTTGATGGCATCATCCTTTAGGGATTTGAATAGTTCTGCAGGAATTTCATCACATCCACTAACTTTATTAACAGCAGTGCTTCTTAAGGTCCACTTGACTTCACACTCCAGAATATCAGGCTCTGGGTGACTAACCACATCATCACAGTAATCCTGTTCATGAAGCTCTTTTTTATACAGTTCTTCTGTGTATTCTTGCCATCTCTTCTTGATCTCTTCAGTGTCTACTATGTCTCTAACCATTTTTATCATTCATTGTACCTATATTTGGGTGGAATGCTCCTTTGATGTTTCCAACTTTCCCGAAGAAATCTCTAGTCTTTTCTCTTTTGTTGTTTCCTTCTATTACTAAGCACTGCTCATTGAAGAAGGCCTTATTGTCTCTTCTAGCTATTTTTTGGAATTTAGCACTTAATTGGATGAACTTTTCCCTCTTTCCCTTGCTTTCTGCTTCTCTTCCATCTTCTGTTATTTGTAAAGCCTCCTCAGATAGCCACTTTGCCTTCTTTCTTTTCCTTTGGGATGCTTTTGTTTGCCACCTCCTGCACAATATTATGGACTTCTGTCCATAGTTCTTCAGGTTTATTGTTAGCTTGATCTAGTCTAGTTGTACATGCGTGTGTGCTAAGTTGCTTCATTCATGTCTAACTCTTTGTGACTCTATAGACTGTAGCCCACCAGGGACCTCTGTCCACGGGATTCTCCAGACAAGAATACTGGAGTGGGTTGCCGTTTCCTCCTTTAGGGGATCTTCCTGACCCAGGGATTGAACCTGCATCTCTTATGTCTCCTGCATTGGCAGGCAGGTTCTTTACCACTAGCACTGCCTGGGAAGCCCAGATGTATACATAGATGCATACATACAAACATACATATGTATATATACACATGTACTTAACACCTAATTGAACAGGAATAACTAATAAATCAAATCAATTACACTTGGTTAATTTCTGCCCAGTTATGTTGAATACATTTATGTTATTATTGATATCAGTTAATAATCATTCTTGGGTGCTTAACTTATTGAAGGCATTCTTATGTCTTCCACTTGAGATTATTTGTGAGACTATTTTCTATCATGAGGATTATTATTATTTAACATAATTAGGATGGTAAAAAGATTATTGGAGTCTTCTTACATGGCTTGTACTTTAATAAATCTAGCTTCTTTAAAACTCTGAATAATTTATGTATTACTTTATTTTTCTCAAGGTCTAAAGACAAACTACTTAAGAATTATTAAACCAGCAGCAATGAAGTTGGTGGCAAAATAGATAACTGTAGAAGAACTATATAGTAAAAGGATTGTGATAAAGTCACAGAATCTTTACCAATGCTACTTTGTTATAACTGACAAATTGCCTTTGAATTATTATTTAAATTATGCTATTCTTAAATATAGTCACGTATGCTGATTAAACACCATCTGGAAGTTTGGGGTGGAAAGTAACTACCAATTTTCTTTATATTTTTTAATTAGCATTTAGTCTGAGTTATACTTATGACTTCATTTGTATTAAATATTTATAGATCATAGCTATTGCTGAATATTTACAGCATTGGACATCATAAATTGGATTTCAAAGGCAAAGGACAAAATTGCCTGTCCTTTCTTTGACACTAATACAACTTTAGAATTGTTTTATGGGAGAGGATATTAGCTATTTTTCTTGTCTCAGTAACTAATTCCAAAGTCACATTTGTGATTTTTTTTTTTTTAATTTTCTGTTTCCTTATTAGGCTAAATTCTCTTGTGGACATTCTCTTTAGTAGCATTCTTGAGGAGCAATGTATCATATAGCACATAAAAGCACATCCTCAAGAGTGAGATTCCTGGGTTCACACTCAGGTCTACACTAGGGATGGTAAATATCTTTATATTTCTCTATATTTCAATTTCTTCATTGCATAATGAGAACAAAAGTTTTGCTGTTAGAATATATACACATATAAGCCTTAATACTGCCTTACAGGAAACACTATGTAGATATTTACTATTATTAATATCTCCTTCCTTTGCCATTCTCTCATTTCTTTTTTCTTTCTCTCTACCTTTTAGCTAATTCCCTTAATCTCCTCTTCTGTACTTATACTCACAGCTGTTTGACTTCACATTTTATTCACGTTTTTATGGGAAAAATCATTTCTAATTCTAGCCATGAATTTTTATTTCCTAAAATGTAAAATTTTCCCTTCAGAATAAAATAAAAGAACATTCTAAGAAGTGCAACATATCTAGCATATCAAATGTGGAATGTTGTTGGTTATCACTTATTTATACACTCAATTGATTCGTCCTTATTCTGTACAATCAAAATATTAATACTTTGGCAAGTAGTGCACAAATCTATGAATGCCAGTGGTTTAGCAGTCATCATTTTCTTAATATTTTTATAATTACAAGAGCTTTATAAATCAAATTTTTTTGATTACTTGTTTGATTGTGTTACATAAGGAAATACACAAGAAAATGTCCAGAAACTCATTGAGAACTTGCGCCCATAGGAGACCTAATCGGCACATTTCTGGGCACTTGGATATTGGTCCTCAGTTTTTGACCAATGTCTATGTTAGAAATAATAAACTACTTTGTGAAATGTAAGGACATATGTTTTTCCTTTTACATTTATAGAAAGTTTAGTTATATATATATATGTAAATATATACACACATATATGTAATATATAAATGCATAATATTATACTTATCCCTATGAATTGTGCTCTGTGGCTCAGTCATGTCTGACACTTTGAGACCCCAGGGACTGTAGCCTCCCAGGTTCCTCTGTCCTTGGGATTCTCCAGGCAAGAATATTAGATTGGATTGCCATTTTCTTTTCCAGGGGATCTTCCTGACCAGGGATCTAACCCATACCTCCTGCATTGGTGGGCAGATTCTTTACCACTGAGCCACCAGGGAAAGCCACCCCCGCCCCCTGCCATCTCTATGAATTAGTGACTTTAAATGGGTTTTTGAAAATTTCCAGTCCACAACAATATTTTTCTCCCATGAAGATCTATGCAGTGATAAAGTATGAATGCAGTAAGTGTCAACAACTTGAGGAAATACAGTCTTGGAGTGTTTGAACATCATCTCCCTGTGCTGTGTACTTACTCTAAGACACTGTACTAATGAGATTAAAGTAATTTTCAAAGATAGATTATCTTGGTGATCTTATTCAAAACTCATCTGAATCTACCAAAACAATATCTCCTTTTCCTCTTAAAAGATTATGAGTTTGCACACTTTACCTGAGATTTGTATTTCTGGATGACAAAGTCACCTCTCAGGATGTTTCTGATAGTCCTGTTTCTTCTTTCATTGCTCAGTATTCAATTAATTCTAATTGTTCTTGTTTTTTTGTATCACTTCCTCCCGTGGATGATTTAATTTTTTTTTTTCATTTACTATATACTAGGACCATTTAAGGTGTTTTATTGAAATGATAATTTCATACATTAACATTTGTATGTAGTTGGATGTATATTTTTAATTTAAAAGTGTAGGTGGGAGAGGGAATGGAACATTAAGACAATTATACTGTCTTTTTCTGAAACCATTTTCTGTGGGTGAGGTCGTTTACATGAGCAAATATACTTATACTGATTTTAAAAACAAACAAACAAACAAAACTCAAGATTAACTAGAAGTGGGAAGCCAAAACTCCTGATTGCAATTGTTCCAGGTCCAAATTAGAATTTGTTCTTTTTTATTTTTTTTTCCAAAACCGAGAATGCAGGACAAAGTATTTGTAATTTTATTTATTTGCTTGTTTTTGGCTGTGTTGTATCTTCATCACTGCATGGGTTTTTCCGTAGTTGCAGCAAGCAGGGGCTACTCTCTACTTGCGGTACACAGGCTTGTCATTGTGGCGGCTTCTCTTGTTGTGGAGCAGGGGGTCTAGCCATACGGGCTTCAGCAGTTTCAACTCCCAGGCTCTAGAGCACAGACTCAGTAGCTGTGGCTCACAGGTCCAGTTGCTCTGCGGCATGTAGGGTCTTCCTGGATCACAGATTGAACTTGTGGCTCCTGCACTGGCACATAGCTTCTTCACCACTACAGCCATCAGGGAAGACCCAGGACAAAATATTTAAATGGAATCCACAAGTTAGCCTCCGTAGACCATTCGAAAACTAAAATACTACGTGCATCTATACTTTTTTGTTTCGTCATTTAGTTACTAAGTCATGTTCAGCTCTTTGAGACCCCATGGACTGTATCCTGCTGGGTTCCTCTGCCCATGGGATTTCCTAGGCAAGAATATTGGAGTTGGTTGCCATTTCCTCCTCCAGGAGGTCTTCCTTACCCAGGGATTGACCCCATGTCCCCTGCATTACAGGCAGATTCTTTACCACCTATCCATCAGGGAGGCCCACCTCTACTAATGATGTAATAATTTGAGTGAAGATGAGACATTTTATGCAGATTCCAAACAATGAACACAGTTCATAGCCTATTCTAAACTCTATATAACATTCCCCCAAAATGTTGTTCAGTCACTTAGTTGTATTGGACTCTTCATGACCCCATGGACTGGAGTGCACCAGGCCTCCCGGTCCCTCACCATCCCTCAGAGTTTGCCTAAGGTCATATCCATTGAATTGGTGATGCCATCCAACCATCTCAACCTCTGTCACCCTCTTCTCCTCTGCCCTCCAACTTTCCCAGCATCAGGGTCTTTTCCAATGAGTTGGCTCTTCTCATCAGGTGGCCAAAGTATTGAAACTTCAGCTTCAGCATCAGCTGATATGAACACATCGGTCATTTTAAAGACTCAGAATGAAAGAGTGCTCAGATATTTTTTGATGTATGAAATTGTGAAATTGGAAGAGTTGGGAGCAGGATATATAGCAACATGAATAGTACTCGGTGATATCAGAGCCATATAAAAGGGGAGACAAGAATGAAAAAAGGAATATTTAAGATAAAGCGAAGGATAAAAGCATATCTTTATCATTAATTTTTCCCCAGAGGTGCATTTTGAGGGCCTTTTTCTTAATAGTAATACTTAACTTACTTAATATTGATTATCATAATAAATTCATAGACCAATAGTAACCCTGGATTCACACAAATGGGTTATCCTTTTGTTAATATATGAAAGTAGAAAACTTGTGGTAGTATTCGATTTTCTAAATTTCTATATGTCTCTGTTCATTTTCATTGTATGCATATTTTAGTAAATTACTGTTGAGAAAAAGAGCATATTTGGTTTAAAAATACAGTACAATGTTTCAAATGGTGATCCTGTTTTTCCCTCTTTGGAAATAAGAGAACAGATGCTTATTTTAACTCTTACACAAAAATTACAGGTTTTCAAACCAAAAATAGTTACCTTAATATATACATGTTATATCTTCATTGCCATTTTCCCCTAAAATGTTGAGACTGACAGGTAGGCTGATTGCGGGTATCTTTTTTCATTCAGTTGAAAGCACCTCCTGTTGCTTTTAAAAGAGCAAGATAATTCTCTATACTGGAAACTCAAAACATGAAATTTACCATATCCTTTGTAATTCACATTTGAGCTCTGGGTACATTTTCTTTTGTATATTCATATTTTGTTTAAGCTGTCTATGTGGCTCCGGATGCTTCAGTGTAAAAATCATTTAACACAAATGGCAAAATAAAATAAGTAAAGAAAGAATTTTTATTCAAGTGATGCTATTTTCCTCCACCCCCAAGTAAATAATTTCTTTAATTGAGAAGGGGGAAATGGCTATATTAATTTGCTGACAAATAGCAATCATATTAGTCTTAAAATAAATATTTTTGTCCATGTTAAAATTTTTTTTCTGGTGAACTCAACTTAAAAATAAAAATGAGTAAAAATATTTTCTTAATATAAAGAAAGACTAGGAAGTAATTGTGGAGACTTGACAGTAAGCTTCATGAAGGAAAGGGCTTAGATTAATTTACTTCTGAATCCTCTTTGCCCAGAATAGTGTCTAGCCCAGAGTAGTTGGCAATCAATACAGCACTGAGCTGGTACCACTTAAAATTTTTTTCATCAGTTCTCTATCATATTGTATTTATTTTACATAGAGAGAATCAGGGATATTTTCATATATAGACAAAGTAAATACTTACAGAGATAAAAATTAGTTATTCCATTTAACTGTTAGAATCATATCCACATTTTCACACTGTTGATTCAATTGTGATTTATACCCAAATAAAATGAGAGTATTCTAAATGGAGCTTAAAATGTTGATTTTATCTGTTCTCCTACATCTTTCATTGAAGTAATGTTTAAAATCACCTTATTAAAGTATGTTTTTAAAATTATGCTTATGCATTGTATGTTTAAAGACACTTTATAAAAAAAGAGATTGGATCTTGTTTTTGAAACTCATGAAAACTTCATATAAAACTTAAATATAATAGAAGGTGTTTGTTACAATTCACATACTTCCTTATTCATATTAACAATATGAAAGTAACCAGTATAGGCTTCTTGCTAAAATATGAAGGGAAAATTAATTTTCAATTGTTTCTTCTATTTCCCAAGGTTGTCAGTTTCTTCTATTAAGCAGTTTTCCTGCAAAATATGCATGTCATGATTGAGTATAAGGTTATTAATAAGCATAATAAATAAAAGTCATCTCTTTTTTCTTCTTTAGTTATTTTTAATTACTTTTTATTTATACACTTTATAAAGTACAATATCCATTAACTATTTGCTTTATTTTTTTTACCTTCAAATGTTAGATTTAACACTGAAATTCATTAATCATTGAAATTAATATTGAAAAATCCTTTAATATTTTTACTTGCATTTCTTGCATGGCAAACAATTTTCCAGTATGGTAAAATTATGTTAAATTCAGAAGTTTAAATTTATATTTAAAAAGTGGGGATTGCTATTTTCTTTTTAAATGGAACGTTCCTGATTATCATGTATATTATTGTTTTTCAGAATGTTGTCAAAACTGCATCTTCTTTCTTTAATGTAAACAAGTCATTTTCTCTCATGAGCTATGTAAAAATGTCTGCTAAGCCATCTGCTTTAATTGCCATAGCTTGAATTTTAATAAGAGAATATTATTTACTGTACTTGTCATTGCAAATTTCCCATTGTTTTCCCTGTCTTAGTAATTCTGACTGTGAATGGATCAGATTACCTTTGCCTTTCTGGAGATCTTGAAAATAAGTGTTGGCACTCAATCAGTGAGGCTCAGGGTTATGAGAGCTTAGTGGTTAAACTAAGAGTAATGCATGCCAGATTTTAAACAAGGAGCCCAATTTACTCCGTCCACTAGGAGACCTCTTCAGAAAGTCTGATGAGTCGGAATAATAGTTCGTGGAAGTTCTGTTATCTCTTTCAGGCTCCAAGGACATTGTTATATTTAAAATGGTAGGAATACAGTAAATTGTACTGCTTGTGTTTAATCCAAACCGATTACATTCAGCAATAATGATGTTACTGTGAAATGTGTGTCTGAACTGACCTCTTTCAGGTATGGATGGTGACTTTTTGCTTTTAACTTATCCTCTGTGTGTGTGTGTGTGTGTGTGTGCACATTAGTTGCTCAGTCATGTCCAACTCTTTATGACCCCATTAACTGTAGCCCTCTAGGCTCCTCTGTCCATAGATTTCTCCAGACAAGAATACTGGAGTGGGTTGCCATCCATTCTCTAGGGGATCTTCCCCACCCAGAGATTGAACCCATGTCTCCTGCATTGCAGGCAGATTCTTTACCATCTGAGTCACAGGGAAGCCCTTAACCAGTCATTCTAGAAGAAAATTATACTTCAAATATTTAAAATGAATAGTATATATAATTCCTGAAGTGTAGGAGTGAGAGGATATTTTCTCACCTATAAGAATAATGACACTCTTTTCATTAAATTAAATATTTGTTTTGAGAAGTGGAGAGGTTAGGACTTGACTGGAGATTATCAAAAGATAAGTGTTTCAGATAGGTGGCCACTGAGTTCTCTGTGCTGCCCCTGGAGACTTCACTTCTACAAGTGAATAATCACACAAAGTTCAAGTCATTAAGTGAAAGGACTGAATTTACAGAATAATATAGATTTTCAGAGGTCTTAATTAAACTTCGCAGAACTTTAGAAAATTGAGAAATGTTCTCCCTTGACATTGCCAACTACTGCATTATTTGATTTGTGATTTAAATATGTGTTTCATTAGTTAATATTAGTATGCAATCTCCTAGAGAGAATCGGAGTGAATTCCCTCTGGTTGTGCAGTGATTTGACACTCTTCAAAGGAAGGGAAATGAAAGATTATTGATTAGAGATCTCTGGCCTCTTTGAAAGCATCTCTTCCCCCATTATGCCTCCCAAGATGTTATGAGTCTCTGGGATCAAGATCAGAGATAGAAAAAAAACCAGAAGTTCCTTTCCTAGGAGTTAGCACATCTCCAGTATACCATAGCTGTTTGTCTACTTTCCTATAAGTAACACTTCTAAGTTTAAGCAGATTCCCTAAGTCAAAACTGGACTGAAAGTTAACACTTCGGAACTCAGTATAAAAGCTAATGAGTAAACTAGTACATGAGAAAGAGTTATCTTTAGATCTGTATCTCTGACAGCTAGCTGTTTTTTGCTTATGAAAGTGGATTTCTGACACCACACCAAAATTGTCCAGATTGACTTCCAAACCAAGATGGAGATCATGTTTGTTTTTTTTGTTTTTTCTCTTTAGCAATGTGTTCTTTACCTATTCATCATAGTATCTGGGATAAACATTTCTAGTATAATTGCTTAATAAAGAGATGCAAACAAATGCCGGTAAGTTAGGTTAATGAGGCCCTTGGCTCCAAATACTTAAAATGGACCATCTTTCATTAACACGAGGTTTAGACTCTAGAAACATTTTTTCGTAGTGTCTTACACCAAGGTTGCTCTTTGAAGCATGTACTGTAAAGATGGCATTTTGGATCAATAATATTCCATCTCATAGAAAAGGGCTCATATGGTGATATGTTCCCATAGGGAAAAATTACTTTGGAGTTTCAACTTGCTGCTTGATTTTACCTTCTTCGTCCCAACAGAACTGCTTTAAGTTGTGACTCAGAATCTCCCAGCTAGTGCTTTTAAAATTTGACAATTAAAGTTTGGGCTTATAAGCTCAGCAGGTTTTTACAAGTTATAGGTCAACAGAATCACATAGAAATGCATAATGAGAACTCACCCTCATGTACAGTAGTGATACAATCCCTTTCTCATACCTCTGTCAAAGGCACAGAAAGCAATATTTTATTCCCTAAATACTTTCAGCCAAACTGTGTTTTGAGGTGGGCAGAATTGGAGTCGAACAACAGTCTGACAAATTTTTTGCTGAAATCAAACCACAGTCAGTTCAGTCTCAGCTTCAATCTTATGGGAAGGAATATGAATCTATTAGTGACTTTTTTTTTTTACTGCTAGAAATATAGTTTGATGTACAGTGTAATGCAGGAGGCTTTATTTTAAATCTTTAATTCTGATCACTGGGGAGAATCTGTCTTTCTTTGGCTTATGAACAACTATAAGAAGGCATTAGAGTTCAGTTTCCTGAGAATATTTTTGTAGAAAGAGTCACTTATGATAGAGATACAAGTCATTTCATTTAGGAAGAAAATTGGAATTAGGAACCTCAATTCTATATGAAATATATTTCTCCTTAAAGGAAAACCATAGTCAAGGAAAGACTTTACTGACCACTTATGAAAACATGTATTAGGAAAAATTAATAATTCAATTTTAAATCAAGAGGAAGAATCTTCATCTCTCATGTTATAAGCATTTACATTTGGGGACACATGAGAGCTTGCCAGGTGGCCCTAGTGGTAAAAGAACCCACCTGCCAATGCAGGTAGAAGCAAAAGACCCAGATTTGATCCCTGAGTCAGGAAGATCCCCTGGAAAAGGAAAGGACAACCCACTCCAGTATTCTTGCCTGGAGAATCCCCAGGACAGAGGAGCCTGGTGGGCTGTGGTCCACAGGGTCGCACAGAATTGGAAATGACTGAAGCATGCATGCATGGGGTTTCATATGGGGCCTCCCCAGTAGTGCTAGTGGTAAAGAACTCACCTGCTAGTGCAGGAGAGGTGAGTTCCATCCCTAGTTGGGGAAGAGCCTCTGGAGGAGGCAGGGCAACTAACTCCAATATTCTTGCCTGAAGAATCCCATGGACACAGGAGCCTACAGGCCACAGTCCATGGGGCTGCACAGTTGGACATGACTGAAGCAACTTAGCATGCACAGGTTTTCATATGAGAGTTTGTTTTCTATTACTGCTTAAGTTTTAGGCAGATAGACATAAATTACTGGCCCTTTTTCATCCAAGCTTATACATTATTGGGCAAAAGAAGAGGGGCATAGCTGGAGGAAGATTAGGCTCTCATGACTAAAGTGAATAGACCATGTGTTAAAATATATTAAACATTTATCAGATTTTTTGCTTTATAAGTACTTGCAGATAATCTGTATGATGTAAAACTATGTTTTGTTTTTGTTTTAACAAGCTACTCAACTAGATCATGATCCCAAATATTCAAATTCAGAATTTTACTATTTTGAATCCAAAATGTTTAATAATTTTTTCTTGTTGATGAATAGAATGCAGTTTTATTTATTGTGGAGGTACATATCTCGTGCTAAATTGTGATTGAAAGGATATTTAGTAATATGCAACATTGTAGTAAGAAGTAATTTTTGCAAAGCTTTACTTGTTGATTCAAGTATAAAGCAAGTTAAGCAACTCTCTTGGCCTCAGTTTTTTGTATCTAAAATAACCAATAACCTACTGCAGTTATTCTATAAAGTCATGAAATTTCTTGAGGGCTTTTACTTTCACAATCAACAATGAAAACGTATATATTTTTTTCATTTTAAAAGTAAAAGAAAGAATCACGAGAAAAAAATGTTAATAATAATAATGATAAGAAGAGTGCTGCATGGATTATTACATGCTTTTAGTAATTTCACAACAGTTAAAAGTCTTTGGATTATAATTCTAAGTTTTAAAAATTAAATTAAACTTGTCAGTAGCAGTTGTAGTAGTAGGCACAGTTGGAATGCTGTTAAAATTTTTTTAGCAGTGGGAACAAATTTATAAGATTTCTCTTTATTTCACTATTATACAAATTGGCTAAATTTTGAAATACCATCATTTTTAAGTGGAGAGTCCCTTACTAAATCATGTTCCTTTTACAGAAGACAATGTCCAAAATAGAATGGTTATGTATATGTAAGGCTGAGTCCCTTCACTATTCACCTGAACCTATCACAATATTGTTAATTGGCTATACCCCAATACAAAATAAAAAGTTTTTTTTTTAATAGACTCAGAATATACATGACT
The DNA here is from genome assembly GCA_006410875.1 of Neotragus pygmaeus. Taxonomy (NCBI): domain Eukaryota; kingdom Metazoa; phylum Chordata; class Mammalia; order Artiodactyla; family Bovidae; genus Neotragus; species Neotragus pygmaeus. Next base: position 25,397 of record SJYV01002575.1, read on the forward strand.
TACAAAACTCCCCATGGATTCAATGCACTCTAACAATGCCTTTGTCTGTGGAAAAACTAGTTTGCAGAAGGTGATTGACTAACCCAGAAGTAGATGGCTTTCAAAGACATTACATCAAGGCTGGCTGATTATATAGATTACTTAAAAAAATTTTTTTTTAATCTTAGAATCCTTAAAATAGTTCCAGAAAAATCATAAGCAGGGCTACTTTCTTAACTTCTTGAGAGAACAAAGAGAATTCTTTTCTAGACGCCCCATAACATCACTGATATAAAATGTCATTAGTGCTAATTGGAATAAATTCTTACCTTCCTGATTGTAAGTCAGGGCTGCTCAAGATTTCTTTCTGATAATGTGGCAAGAGTAGCCTCACTTTCATCTATTAATGTCATCTCTTGTGTGCCTGCAAAATTTGCCAGAACTGATTAGAGCAGATATTAAATGATAATTGGACATTTAGTGCTCGTCAAACAGAAAGTGACAGATGGGGCACTAATTAAATTATAGTTCTGACATTATTCACAATGGTTTATGACTCTTCAGTGATGACCTTCATGCATCTCTTCTCCATATGTCTTCCCCTTTCAGTAAGGAAAGAAGGATAGAAGTTTGATTGATAGAAAGAAAAACTATCTCTTTAAAATACCACTGAGTAAAACCTGGAGATATTTAAAATACCTAATTTTTAAAGCTATCTATCAAAATAAAACATTGGCCTTTGGATAAATGAATAATCATAAAGGGAAAACTTACTATGAAGTTAATGAACCAGGAAGAAAATGCCTATATATTTTTAAAAGATATACAAAGACAGATAAAAATGACTTTATTTATGGAAAGCATAAAGATCTTTGTTTTGATTTGAATAAAGAAAAAATATAGTTCTGATATCAGAAATGAGGATGCAGTGCTTTTTTATTAATCCCTTTTTTATTTGTTAACTCAAGCTTGCGTTACTAGTTATCTCCACCAGCTAAATTAAGAAACTTGTTGAAAAGAAAGGAGTGGGGAGAAGGATTAAAAGAAATTCTATGCCACAGTTGCTGAACCAGAACGGTATTTTCCTTTTCAATTAAAAGAGAAAACACAGTGTTGATTACTTTCTAACTTTAGTTTCTTTAATTTTACTCCAGTGTTTAACAGTCTTATAAAAAAACGAAGAGTAAAAATCTCAAAGACTTTGATGCTTAGCTGTTGTTTCCAGCAGTGAACAGCAATGCCTGACCACAGTTGAAAATTTTTGAATACAGTGTTTTATGTCATATCGCTCTCTCATACTTTTCTGGGAATTTTTTTCTGACATATACATATAGCTTTAGCTGTTATTAATGATGAGACAGATCTGATGACTAATTAGAACATTCTCTCTCCACCCCTATCCACACATAAGGTGAGTAACATATAAGACAAGGGAAGATCATTTGTTGTGACTCATGTAATCTCTTCGGAATATAAAGATATAGCAAAACATCAAATGAATATACTACGTATTTAGATAATTTTGCCTAAATATGTTTTGGAGTTTAGCCTTGATAACTAACTGGCAAATTCAATTTAAAGGATTAAGTAGAACAGACATAGAGACAGGGTTCCAGCCTGCCTGGCTATCCATGGGAATTTGGAGAACTTACTTTTTAGAGCCTTATTTCTTCATTGGTGAGATAACATGGCTTTAGGAAATGTTTTACAAGTTCTTTCATACTTTCAAAAGTCTTGTATTTATATTGTGGATGACTTTTAAGTTTCAAGTCAATGGAATCAATACATGTCAATAGCAGTTTATTTTTAAAGAAATTTTAATATGTTTCTAATAGCATAATAGTGTCTGTTTTACTCAATGAAATGCACATGTATTCACCAATATAACTGAAGAGTAGTGTTTAGAAAATTTTCTAGTTAATAGCATTCTATTCAGCTATGCAAAACCTTTACAGTATTTCTTGTTTTTTATGTCTGTTGTTCAATAACAAAAGGCTGAATATGCAGACTACGGTCATAGGTGTTGGAAATGCTTGTGTATGTTTATATAGGCCTTTGTATTAAGCATTCTTTTGCTGTTAAGATATTTATATTTTTCTGAATATAAACAATATAATGTCCTTTACTCTCCTGTTCTGATAACTACATTGAAATAGAAGATGAGGTTATTTGGCTGTAACATATTCTTGACCAATTCAGAGATTATGGTTTCCTTTAAGTGCACATAAATACATTTTGCATATATGCAAGTATTAATCTTTTGTCAGGGAAAAACAATATATTCTCTGATAGATGATTTCGAAAGTTTTCTTATTTTCTCCTTGAAAATCAGAATATTTAAACTTATCCCATGTTTGGTCATCTTTCTGTTTTCCATGATATGTGAAAAATCACTACCGCTGAGTGTTTCTATGGTTCCACCTGAAAGTTATCTCAGTATCTTAATGTTATTAACTGGAGACTTGGATTAAATTAAAATGCTAGATATTTTCCATTGTCCTACTTACTGTGACTTCATCTTCCCTATAAACAGTCCATTTTCATTCATTGCAGAAAACATATAAATAAGCTAATAGCCACATTGTTTCCAGTTTTCTATACCTTTAAAAAACTGGAGCCTATTATACAGAGTGAAGTAAGCCAGAAAGAAAAACACCAATATAGTATACTGACACATATATACGGAATTTAGAAAGATAGTAATGATGACCCTGTATGTGAGACAACAAAAGAGACACAGACATATAGAATGGACTTTTGGCCTCTGAGGGAGAGGGAGAGGGTGGGATGATTTGGGAGAATGGCATTGAAGCATGTATACTATCATGTAGGAAACAAGGCGCCGGTCTATGTTCGATGCAGGATGCAGGATGCTTGGGGCTGGTGCACGGGGATGATCCAGAGAGACGTTGTGGGTGGGAGGTGGGAAGGGGATTCAGGATTGGGAGCTCGTGCACACCTGTGGTGGATTCATGTCGATGTATGGCAAAGCCAATAGAGTATTGTAAAGTAAAAAAAAAAAAAAAAGTTAACAATGTATCTGCTTTGAATAGTATTAATAGTCTTTTCTTTCTTTGGCCTTTACTGATGACTGAGAGGACAAAATTTTGTTTTTTATCATCGTATCATAAAACTCACTTATTTTTCCTATTAGCCTACTGAAAACAAACCTGTGTGCTTTGAAATTAATCCAGAGGTAAGGTGATGCTCTGAAGTAATTCTAAATCTTAGGCATGCCAAATCTTTGTTTTCACATGTAACAAACAGTACTGGCTAAAGGGCTGAGTCACTGAAGGCATAGGATACAGCTATGATTAACTTTTAATTTCAAATTATACTAATTATAGAATATTAAAATATTAACTTTATGTATTTAACTCATTGGTATTATAAACTTCAATGAATAATTTAAATGTCAATATTTTGCATTATGAAATTTTCATTTATTGAATATGTTCTTCCATCTCCAAAAGATTAAAGGGACAAAGAATAAAGATACGATCAGTGAAATCAGAAGTATTAACAACCTCCTCCGGATATTTAAGGGATTCCCCTGTGGCTCAGCTCATAAAGAATCTGCCAGGAATGTGGGAGATATGGGTTCGATCTCTGGGTTGGGAAGATCCCCTGGAGAAGGGAAAGGTTACCCACTCCAGTATTCTGGCATGGAGAATTCCATGAACTATATAGTCCATGGGTTCACAAAGAGTTGGACACGACTAAGCAACTTTCACCTTCCAGATATTTAAATATTCTAGTTAATATACATTCAAATTAGACAGGATTGTAAAAATTATTTAATCCATGAGGAGACTAATGACCAAAACATGATGGAACTTTTCAATTGTCACAGTTAATGGTAGACCTGGCTTAAGAGTCTTAACTTGCTAAACCTTTTGACTATCAACATAGCAATCTTAGAATTTTCTTAAGTGACAGAAGTAACTTATTTATTCAAGATCAAGGGTGGACAGCTTTCTATAAGGAGCCAGATAGTAAATATTTCTGGCTTTCCAGACCATACGGCAAATACTTGACTCTGCAACCATAGATGATATATAAATGTATGAGCATGACTGTGTTCCAGTGAAAGTGTATTTATAAAAACAGATGAATGGCTGCCAAATCAACTTGGTGAGTGAGCTGTAGTTGGCCAATTCCTGATCTAAACAATTTTAAATAAATATACTATTTTTTAAAATCCAAAGCTATATACTCAAAATGGTTAAAAGCATATTTTCTTATGTATGTTGTTGCTGTTCAGCCACTAAGTCATGCTCAACTTTTTGCAACCCCATGAACTATAGTCAGGCTCCTCTGTCCATTGGATTCCTCAGGCAAAAATACTAGAGTGAGTTGCCATTTCCTTTTCCAGAGGATCTTCCCAACCCAGAGGTAGAACTCATGTCTCCTGGTCTCCATTTGGCAGGTGGATTTTTACCACTGAGCCACCTGAAAGGCTTTTATTATGTTGTTCAGTTGCTCAGTCATGTTTGACTCTTTGTGACTCGATGGACTGAAGCATGCCAAGCTTTCCTGTCCTTCACCATGTTCTGGAGTTTGCTCAAACTCAAGTCCTTGAGTCAGTGAGGCCATCCAACCATCTCATCTTCTGTTGTCCCCTTCTCCTCGTGCCTTCAAACTTTCCCAGCATCAGGGTCTTTTCAAATGAGTCAGTACTTAACATCAGGTGACTAAAACATTAGAGCTTCAGCATCAATCCTTCCAATGAATATTTAGTGTTGATTTCTTTTAGGATTGACTGGTTTTATCTCCTTGGTGTCCAAGGGACTCTCAAGAGTCTTCTCCAACACCACAGTTCAAAAGCATCAAATCTTTGGCCGTCAACATTCCTTACTGTCCAACTCTCATAGCAATACATGATTATTGGGAAAACCATAGCTTTGACTAGATGAAACTTCGCTGGCAAAGTAATATCTCTGCTTTTTAAGACACTCTCTAGGTTTGTCATAGCTTTTCTTCCAAGAGCAAACGTCTTTTAATTTAATGGGTGCAATCACCATCTGCAGTGATTTTGCTGCTGCTGCTGCTGCTAAGTCACTTCAATTGTGTCCAACTCTGTACAACCCCATAGACAGCAGCCCCCAGGCTCCTCCGTCCCTGGGATTCTCCAGGCAAGAATACTGGAGTGGGTTGCCATTTCCTTCTCCAATGCATGCATGCATGCTAAGTTGCTTCAGTTGTGTCCGACTCTGTGCAACCCTATGGACAGCAACCCACTAGGCTCCTCCACCCACAGGATTCTCCAGGCAAGAATTCTGGAGTGGGCTACCATTTCCTTCTCCAGCAGTGATTTTGAAGCCCAAGAAACTAGAGTCTATCACTGTTTCCATTTTTTCCCCATCTATTTGCCTTGAAGTGATGGGACCAGATGTCATGATCTTAGTTTTCTGAATGTTGAGTTTTCAGCCAGCTTTACACCCTCCTCTCTCACTTTCATCAAGAGGCCCTTTAGTTCTTCTTTGCTTTCTGCTGTAAGGCTGGTGTCATCTGCATGTTTGAGGTTACTGATATTTCTCCCAGTAATCTTGATTGCAGCTTGTGCTTCCTCCATCCTGACATTTCACATGATGTACTCTGCATATAAGTTAAATAAACAGGGTGACAGTATAAGTTTTGATGTACTCCTTTATCAGTTTGGAACCAGTCTATTGTTCCCTGACCAGTTCTAACTGTTGCTTCTTGACCTGCTTACAGATTTGTCAGGAAGCAGATAAGGTAGTCTGGTATTCCCATCTCTTAAAGAATTTTCCACTGTTTGTTGTGATCCATACAGTCAAAGGCTTTAGCATAATCAATGAAACAGTAGTAGATATTTTTTCTGGAATGTCATTGCTTTTTCTATGATCCAGCAGATGTTGGTGATTTGACCCCTGGTTCCTCTGTCTTTTCTAAATGCAGCTTGTACATCTGGAAGGTCTTGGTTCACATAGTGTTGAAGCCTAGGTTGAAGGATTTTGAGCATTACCTTGGTAGTGTGTGAAATGAGTGCATCTACTTGACTCTGTAGCCATAGACAGTATGTAAGTAAATGATCATGACTGTGCTCCAGTGAAAGTATATTTATAAAGACAGATGACTGGCTGCCAAATCAATTTGGTGAGTGAGCTGTGACTGGCCAACTGTTGATCTAGACAATTTTAAATAAATATAATATTTTTAAAAATCCTAGGCTATACACTTAAAATGTATATGGATTCATAATAAACACAATACTATAAAACAAAAATCTTAAGTAGATCATCCTATATTTCACTCATCCTCTTTAATAGCAGAGAGTTGAATAATTGAGTACCTACCTTTAAAATGTTAGTGAACAAGCGCCTACATGCAGATTGCACTAATAATATTATTTATGGAATGATTTGAGTGAGAAGTCAAGAGAAACCAAATGATTATAGAAGATCTTTTAGGAAAATATCACTTGGAAGT
>SJYV01002578.1:0-14492 GCA_006410875.1 Neotragus pygmaeus
TTTGATGCATAGTATCAATAGTGAATATATAACAATCCCAGTATCCCAATTCACCCCACCCCCCTTTCCCCCTTGCTGCTGCTGAGTTGCTTCAGTCATGTCCGACTCTGTGCGATCTTATAGACGGCAGCCCACCAGTCTCCCCTATCCCTGGGATTCTCCAGGCAAGAACACTGGGGTGGGTTGCCATTTCCTTCCATATATTTATTCTCTACATCTGTGTCTCTATTTCTGTTTTGCAGACAAGTTCATCTGTACAGTTTTTCTAGATGGCACGTAAGTGTATTGTGATATTTGTTTTTCTCTTCCTGACTCACTTCACTCTGTGTGGCAGTCTCTAGGTCCCTCCATGTCTCTGCAAATGGCACAATTTTTTTTCTTTATGTGATCTGGCAATCCCACTCCTGGGCATATACCCAGAGAACACCATAATTCCAAAAGACACATGCACCCAAATGTTCACAGCAGCACTATTTACAACAGCCAGGACATGGAAGCAACCTAAATGTCCATCAGCAATGAAATGGACAAGGAAGATGTGGCGCATGCATACAGTGGAGCATTACTTAGGAAAAGATTTTAAAGACAAGATGAGGGAGAGGGTTCACAGGGGGCCTGATCAGCTCGTGGACATTTTTCTGATTGATTTCTGATGGGTGGTGAGCTAATACTCAGTGGTATTTGGGGAGTCAACATTATCAGCCTTATCATGGTTCCAAATGGTCTGGGGTCTCTGCGCTTTTGTCAGCATGCAGTCAACTTCTTCCATTTGGCAGGGAGGCTTAGTATTTGTAAAACAACTCAAAGATATGGCTCAGAATATTATTTATAGCCCTTGAGCAGGAACTAAAGGGTCCTTGACTTTTGTTTTAAGGTTGAATTATTTTATCGTATTTGACAGTTTTCCTTTGTTTCTGCATTTTCTCACTTCTCTGACTGAAACCGCTGTTTGGAACTTGGAGAAGGCCCAGAGGCTAAAATTTTTCTACAGAAAAGAGGTGGGGAGCATGCGGGGTGAGGGGTCAGTCCTTTGGAAGGCCTCACAGAGTCTAGCTTTAGGATCATTTTGTTTTATGAAGGAAACTTAATGCCAAGTAATGCTGGTGGAATTCCAGCATCTGGTGCCTCTAGTTTAAAAACTAAATTTCAGGAGGGAAGAAAAAAAAAAAAGAAGAAGCAGCAGAAAGATGCATTCAGTCTTACACCCAGATGGGGGGTGAGGAGCTCTGTGCTGCTGAGAGAATGAGGCTTCTTATGAGGAACAATGAGAAAGGGAGTAGTTCATTTTGAGGAAAACAAACAAACAAACTTGGGCCTACCTGGAAGTCATAAAGGATGTTGAGCTCTTCAAGCAGCTAATGCCTTGAAGGAAGGGGTGGTTTTTCTATATGATTTGGTCATTTGGAAATTGGCTTGCCCCCCATAGCAACAGCTGAATCATGGTGGCACAGCTGCAAGTTACGCATGAATTTGTAAAGGTGTGTCATGTATCTGTTCAGTTCAGTTCAGTCACTCAGTTGTGTCCAACTCTCTGCAACCCCTGCAGCATGCTAGGCCTCCCTATCCGTCACCAACTCCTGGAGCTTACTCAAACTCATGTCCATCAAGTTGGTGATGCCATCCAACCATCTCATCCTCTGTCTTCCCCTTCTCCTTCTGCCATCAATCTTTCCCAGCATCAGGGTCTTTTCCAATGAGTCAGTTCTTCTCATCAGGTGGCCAGAGTTTGGGAGCTTCAGTATCAGTCTTTCCAGTGTGTATTCAGGAATGATTTCCTGTAGGATTGATTGGTTGAATCTCCTTGCAGTCCTAGGGACTCTCAAGCGTCTTCTCCAACACCACAGTTCAAAAGCATCAGCTTTCCTTATGGTACCCCTCTCACATCCATACATGACTACTGGAAAAACCATAACTTTGACTAGACGGACTTTAGTCAGCAGAAGTAATGTCTTTGCTTTTTAATATGCTGTCTAGGATGGTCATATCTCTTCTTCCAAGGATCAAGCGTCAATTTAATTTCATGGCTGAAGTCACCATCTGCAGTGATTTTAGAGCCCAAGAAAATAAAATATGTCATTGTTTCCATTGTTTCTCCATCTATTTGTTATGAAGTGATGGGACCAGATGCCGTGATCTTAGTTTTTTGAATGTTGCGTTTTAAGCCAGCTTTTTCACTCTCCTCTTTCACTTTCATCAAGAAGCTCTTTAGTTCCTCGTCACTTTCACACTTAGCATTTTTCTCTGCTACCAACTCCAAATCTACGTTGCCTGACCTTTCTTATTGTTCTTACTACTCTCATTGATCTTGAAAATTGTTATCATATTAATATTGCCAAAATAACATTTCTTATCATACGATTCCCTGGAAAAAGACTTGCCATGGATCCCATTGGGTATCACTGACTCAATGCATATGAGTTTGAATAAAATGCAGAAGATACTGAAGAACAGGGGAGCCTGACATGCTGCAGTCCAGGGGTTGCAAGAGTCAGATACGACTTAGGGACTATACAAAACCAACAACAATGAATCCCATTATGATCAAAACCCGTTACAATCCCATCTGGCCTGCCTTTGTAACCCTGTTCCCTGACAGGAGACCCCACTTTATCCAGGTAATCCCACCCTGCTGCAGCATCCTTGGCAGGCTTACCCACTTTCCTCGTGTATTCAAATACTGCTCATTTTATTAAAGCTCTGCTCAAATTCTGCCTTCTTGTTAAATGCTTTCCCCAACCGTCAGTCCCCCGTGGTCTCACATCCTCTGACTTCTGACAGTACTGTCTCCTTTCACCTGGCACTTGGTCAGATATTTTCTTTCTTGTCTTTGAAATAGTTTTGCCGAATCTCTTCTACCAGGAACAGTAACCCTTATTTTTTTTTTTTTAATCCTCACTGCTAGCACAATGCCTTGTACATAACAAGTATTAACAATATATTCATGGATAGATACAAAATCCTAAAGGAAATCAGTCCTGAATATTCATTGGGAAGACTGAATCTGAAGCTGAAACTCCAATCCTTTGACCACCTGATGCGAAGAACTGACTCATTGGAAAAGACCCTGATGCTGGGAAAGTTTGAAGGCAGGAGGAGAAGGGGATGACAGAGGATGAAACGGGTGGATGGCATCACTGAGACAATGAACATGAGTTTGAGCAAGCTCAGGAGTTGCTGATGGGGAAGCCTGGTGTGCTGCAGTCCATGGGGTTGCAAAGAGTTGGACATGACTGAGTGACTGAACTGAACAGCATTAGAAAGTCTAGCCTCTCACATTGTTTACATACCATCTGTGTTACATTTTCAAATAAATAGAATTCTCTCCACCCACACTAAAATTAACTGAAGTCTTCTAAATGAGTGTCTGAACAACAGACACTGTGCTTGCAGACTCAGCTGTCAACTCTTATTTCTGAATAACTAAGTAAGCGAATGATCTGACATTTCTAACATTTCAGTACATATCCTACTTTCTTGAGTACAAGAAAAGGTCTGTGAACCTAAAATTCCTAGCTGTGAAATACCCGACTTTGTCTTTCGCTCAAGTTTTCCTTGAATGAAATGTTATCTCCCACACATTTACCCTAAGAATAAAGTAGCAACACATTAGAAGCCAGGCAAAGAAGCAGTCTCTCTATTCGTGACAGCAAAAGGCACATTTAAGATATTTTGTAGAAAGCAGTGTTTATAGTAAAATTGTAGAATTAGAAATTCTTAGTTCTAAGTTAGGTCTTGTTTGACCAGTACCTTCTCTGTTTCTTCACGTATTAAGTGGTGGCACTCCTAGTCTTCATCAATGTTTCACCTGCTTCTATTTAGGTGAATTCTAGAGGGAATCATTCTGGGGTTTTTTCTTTGCATCTTCTAGAAAATTAGACTTGAATCAACATTTATTCAGTTTCCATACTATTCTCTCAGGTTTTTGACACAATATAAAATGTATAAATATAAAATTCAAAAAGCTATAAGTCTAGAATGGGCACAGGTTAAATGAGAGTAAAGAATATGGTGGGTAGAGGGGTGGAGTGGGAGCTGGGCATTAGCAGATGCAAACTATTACATGCAGAATGGATAAAAAAACAGAGACCTCCTGTATAGCACAGGGAAGTATCTCAATCTCCTGGGATAAACCACAATGGAAAAGGATATTAAAAAAGCATGTATGTACATGTAAAACTGAGTCATTTTGCTGTACAGCAGTAATCAACACAACATTGTAATTCAACTGTTCTTCAGTGAAACAATTAAAAATATATATTAATGAATATGGCAATAAGGCAAGTAAAAGGGAAAAAAGTTAATGTGGACCAAAACTCTCCTAATGTTAACCCCACAAAACATTTGCCTAAAATGTGTGCGTTACAGAGCACTTTTTATTTCCCGTTTTGACCCTCCTGACCTTGTGAGGTAAGACGGCTGTATCCGTCTTCTTCCCACCCATCCCCGACTCCCAGTTTTTTAAGCATCTGAAGAAAATTGTGCTGAGAGGGTAAATGGATTTTCCAAGATTTTCCAGTTATGAGTAGCTGCAGCAGGATGCCAACTCATAAAAAGCAGCCCACACTCTTTTTGACTAAGGTGACTCGGTGCAGTGCTCTCGAATCAGACAGACTGAAGGTGTAACTACTGCATCCTCTAAAGACCCAGATGGAGCAGTCTTCACGCCTTCTCCCCTACCCTCCTTTCCAACGCTGGCGCCGTGCAGCAGCACACCGAGGCTGGGAGCCAACAGGTTCCAAATAAAGACACTTTTCACTTGTAAGAGGAGAAGGAAAGACATTTGAAGGGCGTTTAGCCTTCAGGGGCTTTGTAAACTAAAGCCACCCTTGAAAGGTTTATGTGATGCTTTCTAATCACACCCAAAAATGAGGCTCCTGGCTCTTGTTTCTGGTTGGAAGTGATTTTCACTGCTTGTGAAATTTAGAAGCTCATCATTTTTAAAAATAAATAAATAAATTGACATGCAGAAGAAATTCCTCTGTAGGAGAAAATGAGACTTGCCAAACCAGCATAACAATGGGAAGGTCGTATTTTAAAGAGAGACTCAGGCCGTTCTTCCTTCAGCCTGCTGAGCCCTGAGCCACTGTGTGGGCCACAGTGGGGACTCAGTCCTGCCAAGGGCAGCGAAGGGCCAGCGGCCGATGTCCTGTCCTGAACAGGTCTGTGGACCAGACCCAGCTCAACAGCGAGTCCGTCTCAGGTGCCGGCCCGTCCATCCATCTGGCCACAGAACCGGAAGTAGTAACTGGCAGAGTCAGAACACCAGGTGGTTCTTCTCCCGAGACCCTGCTCCCTGACGCTGCTCACCATTTCTGTCATCAGCAAGGCTTTTGCAAGATCCCCTTCTGGGTGAAAGCTCTGTTGGTGTTTTAGGAGGCTGAGGGAGATGAGGAAAATGGGCAAGAGCTAGGGATAACCCCCTGCTGTGGACAATTTCAGTCTATTTCTGCTACACTCATGGGCTTCCCCGGTGGCTAGATCATAAAGAATCCGCCCGCAATGCAGAAGACAAAGATTTGACCCCTGGGTCAGGAAGATCCTCTGGAAGAGGGCATGGCAACCCACTGCATTATCGTGCCTGGAAAATCCCATGAACAGAGGAGCCTGGCAGACTACGGCCCATAGAGTCACAAAAAGTCGGACACGACTGAGGCGACTTAGCATGCTGGCATGGAAGACCAGGGAAGCAGTGAGGACTGGGACTGATGACCTGGAAAATCAGCTCAGATTAGGAAATGGCAAGTCAGTGGGACTTGAGATGAAAACAAATGGAATTGTCCCCCACCCCTTTCATTTTCTATTTTTATTTTATAAAATGAAAAGGGATGGTTTACAGTTTTCTGTAACAAACCATGCTTTAACAAACCCAATTTACTGGTACCATCTGCATTGTATATGCAAAAGCTACAGATCTTATAGAAAAGAAATAAATAGCAAAAAAACTCCCAAGACTACAGCTAGTATTTTGCAAAGATATGTGTAACATGAGTACATCAGAGCCACTAATCCATATTTCACTATGCTAGGAACCTGAAATTTCTCATTAAAAATAGCATTTCCTGAAGTGCCACCAGGATATATTGACTGTCAGGTGGTGCTTTGTTGATTATCTACTGAAGCCCAAGAAAAGTATTATTATACTTTACATCCAGGTCTTTTTTTTTTTTTCCCCAGAGAATAATGAAAATGCATTAGTCTGCAGCAGTAGCCTTGATTTCTTCCTATTATGTTTGTTCATCTAATCACTTATCTGCCAAATTTAATAGTTTTCTCGCCACTACAAAAATGTCTTCTGAATTTAAGTTGGAATAGAAAGCAGTTGACTCTTTGTGCTTCAGGAAAATGAATAGACACATGTTAATTCCAAGGTAGACTTTGTGATGTTTATACATCCCTGTAATTTGATGTGTGACCTTGTTGTTTCAGACTAATGTGATGTAAAATAATAATCATAGCTGACTTTTATTGAGTGTGCTCATGTGCCAGGCCTATTCTAAGCATTCCATGTGTACTAGATCATTTGATCCTCTCATTAGCCCTACATGGTCAGTGCTATCACCCCTATTTTACAGACACAAACTGTAGATACACTGTCGGCAGCCTTTTTGGCACCAGGGACCGCTTTTGTGGAAGACAATTTTTCTTCTGAAGGGGGGTGCAGAGGTGGTTTGGGGATGATTCTCATAAGGAACGTGCAGCCTAGAGCCCTCATACACACACAGTCCACAGCAGGGTTCTCGCTCCTGGGAGAATCTAAGGCTGCTACTGCTCTGACAAGAGGCGGAGCGCAGGCTGTGATGTTAGCGATGGGGAGCAGCTGTAAACACAGACGAAGCTTCACTTAGTCTCCTGATGCTCACTTCCTGCTGTGCAGCCTGGCCCCTAACAGGCCACAGAACCAGGACGGTGCGGACCCTTTGCTGTAGGTGACCCAGTGAGAAAGGAGCATGCCTAAGACCCAAAGTCAAGCTGTCTCTCAAGTCAGTTTTTCAACCTCATTGTGATTGACTCTAGGTGATTCTTCACAGTGAGAGTCTGTCCTGAATGGAACAGGACATGCAGCAGCATCTCTGGCTTCATACCACAGCCACCTGGAGCATCCCTCTTCACACCCCAGCCTGCAGTTCCGACAATCAGACATGTCTTCAGACGCTGCAGACTTTCCCCGGGGATAAAAATGCTCCTGGTAGCAAACCATTGCTCTAGAGTAAGCATTCTCAAAAGGGGGCAATAGCACCTTCAAGAGGGAAAAATTTGGTTCTAGGGTTTGGCCACCTGATGCAAAGAGTTGACTCATTGGAAAAGATCCTGATGCTGAGGATGATTGAGGGCAGGAGGAGAAGAGGATGACAGAGAATGAGATGGTTGGATGGCATCTGACTCAATGGACATGAGTTCAAGCAAACTCCAGGAGATGGTGAAGGACAGGGAAGCCTGGTATACTGCAGTCCATGGGGTCACAAAGAGTCAGACACGACTTAGTGACTAAACAACAACAGGATGCAAAAACTCCTAATTTTTAAGCAAATATATATGTGCAGTACATAAGCAGAGGACTGCAAGGAGATCCAACCAGTCCATCCCTAAGGAGATCAGTCCTGAATAGTCATTGGAAGGACTGATGCTGAAGCTGAAACTCCAATACTTTGGCCACCTGATTCAAAGAACTGACTCACTGGAAAAGACTGTGATGTTGGGAAAGATTGAAGGTGGGAGAAGAAGGGGATGACAGAGGATGAGATGGTTGGATGGCATCACTGACACGATGGACATGAGTTTGAGTAAACTCTGGGAGTTGGTAATGGACAGGGAGGCCTGGCATGCTGCAGTCCATGAGGTCGCAAAGAGTTGGACACGACTGAGCAACTGAACTGATTGAATGAACTGACTGACAATGCATTTTAGTAATAGAATTTTACAAGACGGATCAGGGAGGAAAAAAAAGTCTAAAAAGATTCCTTAGGAGAGAAATCAGGAAAATGGATTGAGAAACAACAAGTTTGAGCTGGTGCTCTTCATCTCCTTGCTACACACTCTGAGATGAATTTCTACTTGAATGACTCCCACAACAAGATGAGGGCAATACATTCTCTGATCTCCTCCTAGAATGAGGCCATTACCTTCACCTTCTTGAGGGTTCAACTTCATCCCCTTTTCCCCCTGGACTGGAAAATCTGGGGCTTAGAAATTTGGATTCAACAAAAACTTCAGACTATTTTTCAAACATTTTCATTCCAGCAAGAGCTACAAAACTGTATCTGCCAAGAGCTATTTTTCTTAAACTTTTTAATCCTGGGTGTATTTCAAAGGAGATTTATCCATATGGTTCTCATTCATTTACTCTTAATTCATCAAGATGGTGTTTTGTAAAAGCCAGTTGACAACCAAGGAGCCTATGCATGTTTTTTTAACTTGAACCAGGAAGTTGGGTTTTGCTTGTGCTAAATAGAATTTAAAACCTTTCAAGTTTTTCCATATTTGGCTAAATGTAATTTTCCTTCTTGACCAATCATTAATTTGGGGTCTACCTTTATGATGCAAAGTTTTTATGGTAGAAGAAGCAAGAGAAGAAAGGGAAAGAAAAAACTTCACTGAGAGAGAAAAACTTTAAAAACTGGAACCTAAGACCAAGGATGTGGCCAGAAAATTGTATGTTTGCAGAATATATTGCTTCTGTAATCTGACTGGCACTGGGTTATACTTAGTAATATAAGAATTGCATACCTCTTTTAGAAGGTGGGATTGTAATTGCCAAGTATTTCTCTGTTTGGGATAATACTGTATATTTAGGAGACTTGCTGGAAGACTCTTTCCTTCTCCCCCAAATCATGCCCCCCACAACCTTCTAGTTTTTCTTTACTTTGAACATAACCACTGAAAGTAAATAGTGGGTTTAATTAAGATGTGCTAAATATAGTTCTGAAACATAATGAAAGAAATGGGATAAAAACCAAGAATTCATCTTTAAAAGGTGCTTTATATACTGCATGGAATAAATTGTTCAACATTGACTGTAAATGTAAATTTTGAAACCTTTAGATAGACATGCTATTAAAAAAAATAAAAAGACCAGTCAAATTGTTTGGAAAAAGTATTTCAAAATCCTTAATAACTTAACTCTTAGTAACCCTATGATGAAGAAATGTACTATTTTATGTGGCAGGAGACTGGGATCGTTTCCCTTTTCTATTTTTATCACTATGTTTGGCTCCTGGGTGTTAGATGAATGCTTTTTTTTTTTTTTTTTAAGGCAAAAAAAAAATTCAAGGAAAAAAATCATAAAACACTGAAGATTGTTAATTAAAAAGCACATATTTTTCTTTTTTACTAATTAATTCTTATTGGCGTACAGCTGCTTTACACCGTGGTGCTGGTTTTTGCGTGCGCATGTGCTAAGCTGTTTCAGTGGCGGTCAGCTCTGTGCGACCCTGTGGACTGCAGCCCGCCAGGCTCCGCTGTCCGTGGGACTCTCCGGGCAAGAATCCTGGAGCGCCCTTCTCCAGTGTTGGTTTCTACTGTATGGCAGAGTGAATCAGCCGTGCGTGAACGTCTGTCCCCGCCCTTGGGGACTTCCTTCCACTTCAGGTCACCATGGTGTGTTGAGTAGAGCTCCCTGTCCATCCTGCGTGTTCCCGTCGGTTGCCGATTCCATATATAGGACCCATGGTGCATACATGTCAATCCCAATCTCCCAGTTCCTCCCCCCACCACCCCCTTTCCCCCTTGGTATCCACACATTTGTTTTCTACATCTGAAAACACTGAAGATACCTTTAATGCAATGGAAACGTATAGAACTGTGCCAACATGGTACTGATTTGGAAATATTTACACGTCATTTTGTCACATACACGTTTCTAAGTTAAGAAATGGGTACTGATCTTCTCTCCAAATCCACTCGGTCAGCATCTCTAGAAGAGGAGTCTAGGAATCTGCACTTTACAAGCTCCTCATCTAATGTTTATGCATAGACGTGTTTGAGAAACACTGATTTAGGTGACGGTGGTAACTGGCTAAAAGGACTGATTATCACATCAGATTTAGATGATGCAGAGTTCTTAACCAGGATCAGCTTCACTTAATTATCACGAGGGAACAGACAGTCAGAAACCTTAGGTGGAACAGAGTGTCCTGGGACATGTGGGATGGGCCCCTCTGGCCCTGAATAGGTGGGTCTCTCAGTGAGGTCCAGGGGATCACTCACACAGCGGGAGCATCTCAACCACAAAGCATCTCCTCCACTCTGCCTCCAGGGGCCTGTACAGACTACGTGGCTCTCTGGGAGCTGTAATCAGAGCCAAGGTATCTTTCTCCTAATAAAATTTATTAATCTCTTCACCCAGAGTCCAGTTGAAAAGGAGAAATGGCCCTTTTGTTTCCCTGGGAGGTATTCTGGTAAAAGGAGTGAGTGGATCACAGGCCAACTGCTTTAGCTTCCACTTCCCAAATATAAAGGTAGAGTATTCCTCTTCACTGGGTAATAGGGCTGTAGTAACACGGAGACCATACCACAGGGTGGGTGGTGTCTCAGGCTCCAAAGACTGACGTTCTCTACCCTAGATTCCATCCCTAACACTCAGCCAGAGTTTCTTGGAATGAAAACTTTTGATGTAACTGAGCTCCTTCTCTGATAGTATTTCTAATATTTAGTTATGGTTAGTTTTTCTCAGCTAAAGGCTGTTTCTGATCAATAACTGCTTCCATTTATTGATATAACACTGAAGTTGATAGACTAGAAATACATGAGTTAAATTAATCATCATTTTATGATTTTGGTGATAAAAGGCAAATAGTGTTGCTCTTTTCAGAGTTTACATTAATTCTAGACATAATAGATGTTCTCTGTACATTTGTTAGATAATTAAATGCAAATATAATTTTTAAATAATTTTGAATAATTTCTTCTTAAAAAGAAACACCTTTTCCTTTTACTGAATAGATAATATTAGATTAATATGGTACAAGTCCAATCTGTTTATTATAAAAAGTTTTCAGCTCTAGGTTTCAAACTCACTGCATTTTAAACATTCAAAATGACAAAACTCATTTGCTTTAAATCTGATACAGCATATCTGTCTCTGAGGCCACATTACTACAGGAAGTTGTTTGAAACTACCTTGATTATTCTGATCAGTTTTATAGGGACAACCACTGTACGTGTGTGTGCTAATCACTCAGGCATGTCCAACTCTTTGTGACCCCGTGGAGTATGGCCCGCCAGGCTCCTCTGTCCATGAGGTTCTCCAGGCAAGAATAGTGGAGTGGTAGCCACTCCCTTCTCCAGGGGATCTTCCCACCCAGGGATCAAACCCAGGTCTCCACATTGCAGGTGGTTTCTGTACCATCTGAGCCATCAGGAAAGCCCTTTAGGTGCTGGGGTTTTTTTTTCAACTTTTATTTTTTATTGTAGTGTAGTTGATTAACTACCATATTAGTTTCAGGCACACAGCAAAGCTATTAAGATATACATCTACATGCATCTACTCTTTTTCCAATTCTTCTGCCATTCAGGTTAGTACAGAGTATTCAGCAGGGCTTCCTGTGCTACACATTAGGTCATTGTTGGTTATCTGTTTTATGTATAGGAGTGTGTACCTGTCCATCCCAGACTCCTTCACTCTCCGTCCCCTCCCCACTTTTCCCCACTGGACACCATAAGTTCCTTCTCTAAGTCTGTGAGTCTGTTTCTGTTTTGTAAATAAGTTCCATTTGTATCATTTGAGACAATCATACTAAGTGAAGTTAAGTCAGACAGAGAAAGACAAATATCATATGATGTTACTTATATGCAGAATCTAAAGGAAAAAACCTGTACTTAACTATGCAGGAAAATATCCAGAGGCTCCTCTCTTGGTGCCAATGGCAAGTTCAGCATCCACTAAGCAACCAGTGGCCACTTAGAGAAGCCCTAGGTTAGGTAATGAAGCCCAGCTGCCAACATTGGGTCTCTCTGAGCAGGTCCCGTGGAACTCCTGGGATGGCCTTGGTTAGTCTAGCTAAAGGTTTGCCTATTATGTTCTACATGTTTAAACTCAGGACTACATGGGTTCACAATACTATCCTTATTAAGCAAAATACTAAGACTTATGAAAGCTTTTGCTTGAAAGTGAGTAAAAACCTTTGGGAAGTAACCAGAGTTCCATGACCATACTTCTGAATGACCTTTCTGACTACCAAAGGGAAGCTTATATAATGGAAGAATATTTATCATTATACAGTATATGGAACAAAATTATATTAACTGAAAAATCTTAACTTTTCTATTACTTTTCTTAGGCATCAAAATCATAATCAAGCATAAAAGCTTAAGATTTGCAATACTGTTCAAGAATAACACAAGAATGATTATGTCTTGGTACTTTTTAAAACATACATGCATCTGATTTTTTCCAGTAAAATGTGTTAAATTAGTAGCCTTTCCTACTACCATTGTTGAGGTATTGCTATTTTCCAGGAAGTTTATCTTTTTAGCGTATATATTTTAAGTTCTGACTATATGTCAGGCACTTGATTTAGCTTCATAACTCTGTAAGACTGGACAATGACTTTTTCCTGCATTCAAATGAGAAAGCTTTTACCAAAAGAGAAGGAGAGAGTAGAGGAGGGAGAGAGACAGAGACAGAGGCATAGAGAGAGGGGGAAAAGAACAGATTAGAAGCTCATTCAAGTCCACATGGCTTGTAAGTGATAGAACCAGGATTTGAATCTAATCAATCTGACTTTTCTTAAAGCCTCAGTGATACATGGTGTTAACAATGAGGCAAATTAAGTACATATATTTTATTTTATAATTACATCAAAATATCTGACATAATATTTTATAAATACCTTGTAAACTCTATGGAGTCAATAGCATGACTTTGTTGTTGTTTTTCAGTGGCTAAGTTGTGTTCAACTCTGTGACCCCATGGACTGCAGCACCCCATGCTCCTCTGTGCTCCACTGTCTTCCCGAATTTGCTCAAATTCATGTCCCTTGAGTCGGTGGTGCTATCCAACCATCTCATCTAGGTTGAGTTAAGATTTTGTAAGCTTTTGTAACCAGAGTTCTAACTCATCCATTTAATACATGGGTACTGAGCACATACTGTTGCCAAGAAACTGTATCAGGGACTGGGAATATAGCAGTAATAAAAGAGGAAAAATGACCCCATCTTTGTGGGGATGTTGAATGGAGGTCCACCACCAAATGAAATAGTAATAAGTAAAGTAGAGTATGAGCCAGATAATGAATGTATGGCAGAAAGTAGACCATTAAAAAGGGGTAAGGAGTACCCCCCTATGGCAGAAAGTGAAGAAGAACTAAAGAGCCTCTTGATGAAAGTGAAAGAGGAGAGTGAAAAAGCTGGCTTAAAAACTCAACATTCAGAAAACTAAAACCAGTCATTTCTAAAGAAAATCAGTCCGGAATACTCATTGGAAGGGCTGATGCTGAAGCTGAAGCTCTAATACATTGGCCACCTGATGTGAAGTACTGACTCGTTGGAAAAGAACCTGATGCTGGAAAAGATTAAAGGCAGGAGAAGGGGACGGCAGAGGATGAGATGGTTGGATGGCATCACCGATTCCATGGACATGAGTTTGAGTAAACTCCGTGAGTTGGTGATGGACAGGGAAGCCTGGTGTGCTGCAGTCCATGGGGTCACAAAGAGTTGGACACGACTGAGTGACTGAACTAATAAGGAATACCAAGGCATGGAGGTGAGTTTGTCACTTAAAAGAATGTTCAAGGAAGGCCCTGCTGAGGTGACACTTGAGCAAAGAACTGAAGCATGAAGGCAATTTTGAGAATGGACTCAACAATTTGGATGACCTGTTGTTATTACTTGCCATCAGTATGCGTGAGAGCCATTCCTAGTACATTGTTGGACAAAATCAGGACCTAAAGTATCACAGTATTTGAATATGAACCAGATTTCACTCTGTAAACTTCAGAGTGAATAAACACACAGCCCTTGTTGTGCATAAGAAAGTAAATAACTGCCTACCTTTAGAAATCTGGATTATCAGTGATGTATTTGGAAAATAATTTGTAACTGTAGTCTGTTTGAGCTAGTTGACACTGAGATATGACTGCCAAAAATAAAGCTAATTGGTTATTAGGCATCAGTAACAAAAGTGATATCCAGTAATATCAGATTGTACTTACAGGTCTTGCAATCATGCTTTAAAAGACGTGCTTGATGAAAGTGAAAGAGGAGAGTGAAAAAGTTGGCTTAAAGCTCAACATTCAGAAAACGAAGATCATGGCATCCGGTCCCATCACTTCATGGCAAATAGATGGGGAAACAGTGGAAACAGTGTCAGACTTTATTTTTGGGGGCTCCAAAATCACTGCAGATGGTGACTGCAGCCATGAAATTAGAAGACGCTTAGTCCTTGGAAGAAAAGTTATGACCCACCTAGATAGCATATTCAAAAGCAGAGACATTACTTTGCCAACTAAGGTCCATCTAGTCAAGGCTCTGGTCTTTCCAGTGGTCATGTATGGATG
>SJYV01002581.1:0-21724 GCA_006410875.1 Neotragus pygmaeus
CAGAGTCGGACACGACTGAAGTGACTTAGTGAAGTGACTTAGTGAAGTCACTTCAGTCGTGTCCGACTCTGGGCGACCCCATGGATGGACTATAGACTACCAGGCTCTAAGGAGCCTCTCAGTTCATGGAATTTTCCAGGCAAGAGTACTGGAATGGGTTGCCATTTCCTTCTCCAGGGGATCTTCCCAACCCAGGGATCGTAGCCGGGTCTCCTGCACTGCGGGCAGACGCTTTACCATCTGAGCCACCAGGGAAGCGACTTAGTAGTAGTAGTATAATACGATGTAGCAGGCAAAGTGCTGTCTGTATCCCACAGTAGACAGACTTGTCAGGTAATCTAAGTTTAACTGGCATCATTTAAAGACAAGTTAAAGGATGGCAAATATTAGAAATTACTGAGATGGTCGACCTAGAGAAAAAAGTTTGTGACTATTTAAAGGAGATATGCTATTGTAGCAAAGACTTTCATACATTCAACTATTTAAACTGGTTTAATATAGTGTTATACATTGTTATACTTTGTTAACAGCGAAGAGCAGAAATGCCAAGAAGCTATATCCTGCTGGCTTACAAAGGATACTCAACTGCAATGGGAGAGTTCAGCTGGAGTGAGCTGTTTAAGGTTCTTTCCCAGCCATCAGAGTTTAAGTAGAGACTGGCAAAGTCTTTATAGCAAGTATCTTCTTTTTTATTTTTATTTTTTATTGATGTACAGTTGATTTACAATGTTGTGCCAATCTTTGCTGTATAGCAAAGTGACTCAGGTATACACATACTGAGGTTATTTTATATATTCTTTGCCATTATGGTTTATCACAGGATGTTGAATCAGTTCCCAGTGCTCTACAGCAGGACCTATACAGTCTGTCCATCCTATGTATAATAGTCTGCATCTGCTAATCCCAACCCAGTCCTTCCCTCCTGCACCCCACTCCCCGCTGGCAACCCTAGGTCTGTTCTCAGTGTCTGCGAGTCTCTCTTCTGCTTGAGAAACAGGTAGTGGGGTCATGGTTAGTAGAGGAAGCTTTCGAGTTGTTTAAATTTTCCCTGAAACCTGGACTCTGCTACTTACTAGTTATGTGGTATTGATTAAAGTGCTTCCCCAAGCTCAGCCCGTTTCCTAAACTGTAATAAAAGACTATGATACCTACTGCTTTGGGAGGGTTGAGTACATGATTAGATTAGTTCATGTTCATAAAGCACTTAGCATGGTATGTGGAATGAAGCAGGTGCTCTGCTGTTGATACTAGCTAATTTAATTACATTAGAGGGGGATCTTGCACAGTGTAGGGCTAGGAAAATAGATGGAATTCAAATTGCAGTGAGCTTTGTACCCTCTGGGTACCTTTAAAACATAACCAAGGATTTGAAAGACCAGGACTCCAAGTGGTAGGCTAGAGGGAAGCATTTTATTTTTTCCCCATTTGCTCATTCAGACATACACTAGATGCTAGTTCTTCTCTAGATGTAATACTGAGTTGGCTCCATAGCTTGCCTGGTTGCTCTCCAATAATAAAAATACTCCCTGGACACCCTCTGCTGCTGCTGCTACTAAGTCTCGTCAGCTGTGTCTGACTCTGTGTGACCCCATAGACGGTAGCCCACCAGGCTCCTCCATCCCTGGGATTCTCCAGGCAAGAACACTGGAGTATGTTGCCATTTCCTTCTCCAATGCATGAAAGTGAAAAGTGAAAGTGAAGTCGCTCAGTCACGTCTGATTCTAGCGACCCCATGGACTGCAGCCTATTAGGCTCCTCTGTCCAGGGGATTTTCCAGGCAAGAGTACTGGAGTGGGATGCCAGTACCTTCTCCAGTGGACACCCTCAGTTCAGTGATTAATATGTTCAGGTCTATGGAATTATCACAATTTTCACTTCCTTTGTAATTTGCTTCCTCCTTCCCCGGGTCAGGTCAACTTCAGGTAGGGTGCTCATATTGCCATTCTGCCTTCCTTCTCCCCCCACCCCACCCACCTTGTGAGGCTGCCTCTGGTTCCTCCAGGACTGAAATGGAAGACTAAGGAGAGACAGAGGCCAGGAGAAGTCTTTCTTCACCGATGCTGATGGAATCTGATATGAGTTTCCTCTGGGCATCATGGTGGGTGAATGCAGAGACTAGGTTCAGTGGATATTCAAAGTTGATCCTTCTTATAGTGTATCTGTGAGTTCTTTATAGATAGTCCACCATTGCTTCTGGATATTTCTTGTTCAGTTCCATGCAATGGGGGCATCTATAGCTTTCCCTGTGACCTCTGATAGCTTCAGTGAGGGTTTTCCCCGGTAGCTCAGCTGGTAAAGAATCTGCCTGCAATGCAGGAGACCCCGGTTCAATACCTGGATTGGGACGATCCCCTGGAGGAGGGATAAGCCACGCTCTCTAGTATTCTTGGGCTTCCCTGGTGGCTCAGATGGTAAGGAATCTGGCTGTAATGCGGGAGACTTCGGTTTGATACCTGGGTGGGGAAAGTCCCTGGAGGAGGGCATGGCAACCCACTCCAGCATTCTTGCCTGGAGAATCCCGATGGACAGAAGTGCCTAGCGGGCTACAGTCCATGAGGTCGAGAAGAGTCGGACATAACTGAGCGACTAAGAACAGCACAGCCTCAGTGAGACTTTACTGGGGTCTCAACACCCCTTCAGGAATAATTTGGAAGACTGGAATTATAGTGTATACATACTGATATATACATACTGCTGTATATAAAATAGAAAATGGATAAGAGTCTACTGTATAACACAGGGAACTCTGCTTAAGACTGTAATGACCTACATGGAAACATCTAAAGAAGAATGGATATATGCACATGCGTGACTGATTCACTTTGCCACACAACCTGAAACTATTGCAACGTTGTAAATCAATGATGCTGTAATAATTTTTTTTTAAAGAAGTTCTTTTTGGAAAAACCCTTTTTTGCATGACTCCCAGGGCCTTCCTTTCTGGTGAGCCATCTGGTCCTTCAGAAGCAAACCTTCTTTGCTCTGGTGAACTCCAGGAAAGCAGATCATTCCCAATAAAATTGCCTGCCTTCGTCTATCACCAGAACAGATACCAGACACAGTTTTCTCCACTAGTTTTTAATGGGCATGAGTCCATTATCAGCCACAGTGTCTACAGATCCATCTCCTTCAAATGTTGATCTGAAGTGCGCCTGCAGTGAGTTAAGATGAGATTTTGGCCTTCCCCCATGAGCAAGAAGCTACATCTCTAATAACCTTTTCCAGTGAAAATGCTTCTCACCGTTTATATCTTCACTTAACCCACTTTTACGCTTTTATATTGGGCTAGTGGTCACATAGCCTTTGACTTCATCCTTTACAAATACTGCTGGTGTCATCAAATACCAGACTGGCATATAGAAGATGCTAGCCCTATATGTTCTGAAACCAACTTACAAAAGGTCCCATTTGAGAAACATTTTTTTCAATTATTTATTCATTTGACTGCTCCAGGTGTTAGCTGTGGTACATGGATCTTCAATCTTCATTGTGGCACATAGAACCTTTAATTGCGGCATGCAAACTGCTAGTTGTGATATGTGAGATCTAGTTCTCTGACCACAGACCGAAGCCCGGCCCCCTGCAATGGGAGCACAGAATAGAGGCCACCAGGGAAGTTTCCAAAAGGTGCCATTTTAACATCTCAGTACAGAAAGCAACCTTGCGGAGAGTGCAAAGAGGTCTTTTCAACCCGTGAACCCATTATCAGAGCAATGAGAGTGTCTCAGGATCTTGGATCATCAGCTTTTATTTCTTTATATCTGCAGATGTATTGTCTTCTAAAACTTTTTTTTTTTTCCTCTCTCACACTCATAACATATCAAAATGATAACCATACACAGCAGGACCTCAAGCCAGTGTATGTTGCCAAAGTGTCCCTTGACACTGACCATGGGTTTTATGGTTAGAATACCTATTGTTCCTTTCTCCAGAGCTTAGGAAAAGCATCTGTCTACAATGCAGGAAACCTGGGTTTGATCCCTGGGTCGGGAAGATCCCCTGGAGAAGGAAATGGCAACCCACTATAGAGTATAGCAAAGAGCAGAGGGACTTTAAAGTTAGGGAAGCCATAGAGAATGAACTATAGGGGGAAGGATAGGGGAGGGGTAGGTTGGGCATTTGGGATTGACACATACACACCACTATATTTAAAATAGATAACCAACAAGGATCTACTGTATAGTGCAGGGGATTCTACTCAATACTCTGTGACAATCCAAATGGGAAAAGAATTTGAAAAAGGATACATGTAACTGTATCAGTAGATAAATGTGTACATATAACTGTATCACTTTGCTGTATACCTGAAACCAACACACATCCTAAATCAGCTGTACTCCAATATAAAATAGAATAATTTAGGGAAACCAAACATTAAATTCCAGTTTTATCTCTTCCTTGCTGGCTGACTTGGAAATACGGTTTAAAGTCCATTCATACATTATTCATTCATCTATTCTGTTCACAAACAGTTATTAAATTCTACTATATGCCAAGCACACTGCTCATTTTGAAGGATGTTGAATAAAAATAAGAAAGCATACAATTCAGATCTTTCAGAGAGCATGCACTCCTCAGGGCAAGAGTATTGGAGTCTGGAGTCCAGTGATAGAACCCTGGCAAGAGAAATATAGTTCTCTTTAGTTACAGATTTCAGAAGACAGGAGCAGATTCCATCAAACGTGAGTCCTGAAGACTTTTGTGATAACCTTTGAAAAGATTAAAAAAAGAAACTATCGTATTTTGAATGCAAATGGTATAATAGTATCAGATATAATAAAATGTCTATAAAATATAAGAGTTGGTAAGCTCTGCAGAACTTACAGTTGAAACGTTTTTTTCCTACAACACTTTCCATTACTACTAATTATGGCTTATTATTTTATTGAGTCAGCCTAATACACAGAGTTGGACTGTGAAGAAAGCTGAGCACCGAAGAATTGATGCTTTTGAACTGAGGTGTTGGAGAAGACTCTTGAGAGTCCCTTGGACTGCAAGGAGATCTAACCAGTCCATTCTGAAGGAGATCAGCCCTGGGATTTTTTTGGAAGGAATGATGCTGAAGCTGAAACTCCAGTACTTTGGCCACCTCATGCGAAGAGTTGACTCATTGGAAAAGACTCTGATGCTGGGAGGGATTGGGGGCAGGAGGAGAAGGAGACGACAGAGGATGAGATGGCTGGAGGGCATCACTGACTCGATGGACGTGAGTCTGAGTGAACTCCAGGAGTTGGTGATGGACAGGGTGGCCTAGAGTGCTGCGATTCATGGGGTCGCAAAGAGTCGGACACGACTGAATGACTGAACCGAACTGAACTGAACTGAACTGAATGCACGGTACATGTTTCCCAATTTCCAATTTCCAATCATATCTCTAATCTTTATTCCTTTTCTTTCTTCATGTCCATATATTTTTACTTCAATCTAACTCTAATTTATTTTATACTGTTTCATTAGCATATATTTTTTGATTAAGAAAAAAAAAGTCACTTTTAAAAAGAGTCGACCCTATGCCACATCTCAGTGAAATCCCATCCAATGTAGGTCATTTAAAATCTAAAGGATTACATTTCATTTTCTTGACTTCAACAGGAAGTAGAGCTCAACCCCACACTAAAGGAATTACTGAACCTTAAATAAAAATTTTCCTGTAAAAATACTTCCCATTTAACTGAATCATTTTGCTGGACACCTGAGACTAACACAACACTGTAAATCAACTATGAGTGAGTGAGTGAAAGTCACTCTGTTGTGTCCGACTCTTTGTGTCCCCATGGACCGTACAGTCCATGGAATTCCCCAGGCCAGAATACTGGAGTGGGTAGTCTTCCCTTCTCCAGTGGATCTTCCCAACCTAGGGATTGAATCCAGGTCTCCTGCATTGCAGGCAGATTCTTTACCAACTGAGCCACAGGCGAAGCCCAAGAATACTGGAGTGGATAGCCTATCCCTTCTCCAGCGTATTTTCCTGACCCAGGAATCAAACTGAGGTCTCTTGCATTATAGGTAGATTCTTTACCAACCGAGCTATCAGGGAAGCCAAAAAAATCAACTATACTCCAATCTAAAATAAAAATTAAATTAATAATTAAGAAAAATACATCCCACTTATTAAAACTCCCTCTAAAGTTAAAAGGGGAAAATTTTATTTAAAACATTATAATTGGAGACTTTTACAAATTACATGCTTTCACCCTAAATACTATTTTTGAATCCTTGCTTTCTCCAATTCCTAATTTTAAATATTATTTATCATTGGCAAATTTTATAATATATTTCTACTAGGTAACAAGAACACATAGTCATTAATATTGGTTGTATATCTAAATGGATGTAAAGTTCATCATGACTCTCTTTCACTCTGATTTCTCTACTTCTAAGTTTTTAAATGTCATCTTTCCATTGAGTGCCTTTCTTTGTCTGGCGTCTGCTCTTTAATTCCAAGGCTGATTTATGCATGTTGTCCACGGAATTTCTGCATATTTGAGGATGCAGATCCAGTAACTTAATATTCCAAGGACAAACTACAGCTGGATATAAAATTAATGAGTTCAGTTTTCTTCCCTCCAAACTTTATGAACACTATTCCACTGTCTTCTGAGTGTTTGCTGTGGAAAAGTGTAAGGCAAACCTGAACATTTTCCTTCCATATTATTTCTATTATTATCAGTATTAGTAACAGTAGTAGTAGTAGCATTGGAATATAATTTGCTAGGATCTGTGTTCATCATTCAATATAAAAATTTGAGCAGGATACAGTTTCTGTTAAATTGTTTCAATGTTTCTATTAAATAATTTTCTTTAATTTTATACAATATTTTCTTATGTAATTTTTTTACAATCTTATCCTTGACTATACTTACATCTAAGTTTACTTAACTTTGGAAACTTTTCATGTGACTTTAATCTCAGTGACGCTTTACATTTTTCTTCAGTTATTTCTTGAGCTCTTCCCCCTTTGATGATGATTTAATTTTTACTAAAATTTTTGCTTTTCAGTTTATAGTTCTTTTTTTATGTAAGAAAGTTATTAAGATAACAAAGTCCCTTGAAATTATTCAGAACTGAAAAGCTATTTGCTTGAACTCTTTCCCTAGAGACATATGCCCCTTTCTTCCACCCATGTCTTTGACTATTATATAAATGCATAGATTTTTATGCTTATTTCTTTCTGATAATTTTTTAAATGTGACAAAGTATTAGCTGGACAATTACTGTGCATGGTGAGGGATGCAGAAGTAAAAACTGGAAGGAGTGACAGAAGTTTTATTTTGCTAATTTTCCAGAACACGTCACCAATTTAACATTTCCATTGCTGGAGGATAGGTGCCCGCTCCTGTTCCCTCTGTTTTAGGTATTTGGGAGATCAGAGAGGTTCCCATTTAAACNTGCAGAAGTAAAAACTGGAAGGAGTGACAGAAGTTTTATTTTGCTAATTTTCCAGAACACGTCACCAATTTAACATTTCCATTGCTGGAGGATAGGTGCCCGCTCCTGTTCCCTCTGTTTTAGGTATTTGGGAGATCAGAGAGGTTCCCATTTAAACTCTGTACATCACAGATCTTCATAGTCACTCCTCCCACAGTTCCTTTCTCAGAGATGGAATGGCGAGACCAGATGGGGAAGGAAGGTGGGCTAAACTGTAAACAACTGCAAATGCCAGGCACAGAGCCTGCCTCTGGGCAAGAGCTTTCCCACAGCATTGCGTCTCCTCTTCCTGGGCTGCCTACAGTCTTAAATTCTCCTGCTTAATCAGAAAATCACTTTTCTGGATTTGAGAAAATCCATAGTGAAGAAAACAATTTCTTTTCACACCAGTCAGAATGGCTGCAATCCAAAAGTCTACAAGCAATAAATGCTGGAGAGGATGTGGAGAANCAAAGGTCTGTCTAGTCAAGGCTATGGTTTTTCCAGTTGATATGTAGGGATGTGAAATTTGGACTGTGAAGAAAGCTGAGAGCTGAAGAATTGATGCTTTTGAACTGTGGTGTTGGAGAAGACTCTTGAGAGTCCCTTGGTCTGCAAGGAGGTCCAACCAGTCCATCCTAAAGGAGATCAGTCCTGGGTGTTCCTTGGAAGGACTGATACTAAACCTGAAACTCCAATACTTTAGCCACTTCATGCAAAGAGTTGACTAATTTGAAAAGCCCCTGATGCTGGGAGGGATTGGAGGCAGGAGGAAAAGGGGATGACAGATGATGAGATGTCTGGATGGCATCACCAACTGTATAGACATGAGTTTGAGTAAACTCCAACAGTTGGTGATGGACAGGGAGGCCTGACGTGCTGCGATTCATGGGGTCACAAGGAGTCAGACATGACTGAGCGACTGAACTGATTGACTGACCAAAGTGTTGGGCTTCCCTGGTAGCTCAGACAATGAAGAATCTGCCTGCACTGCAGAAGACTCGGGTTCAGCTCGTGGGTCAAAAAGAGGCCCTGTAACAAGAAATGGCAGCCAACTGTAGTATTCTTGCCTAGAGAATCCCATTGGCAGAGACTGGCAGGCTACAGTCTATGGAGTAGCAAACAGTCAGACATGACAATGACTAATATGCATGCACACAGACACACACCAAAATTTTAGTTATTTTAAAATATATTTAAAACAAAATTTTAGATTTGTACAAATATTTCTCTATGATAAATAGAAATTCAGATAAATACTGATTTTTATCTTTTGGCATTTAGTTTTTTATCCTCTTATTCAGTATATCTCTACTTTACTATTTTCTAGCATGAAGTCCTAGCCTTAATAAGCAAGTAGTAAGTATTTGTGTAATTAATTAATTAATTCTTTAAACATCCAAACATTATGCTTGCTAATTTCTAATTTACTTTTATTGCTGATTTTAGACCCTATAGACCTAGGATATTAAGGAATTGTTACAAATGCACTTTTTTCTGCCTTAAATTTATAGCAATGGATCCAGGGGACTTCCTCTTTTTTCCCCTAATGATGGTTTTTGCAACTAAGAGAATACCTATAAACACAAAAAAACTTAATGCAAATAAAAAGCTCTGATATCTCATAATTGGGTAGGTCCAGCACTGTTAACATATAGTGATACTGAGTTTGCAGTGATTTTTTGTATCTTAAAAACTTTTGCTAAACCCAACTATCATTACAATAGTCTATATGAATAGGATTATGATCTCTCTCAGTATTCCTAAATCTTAAACATAAATCAATAAACCTGAAACAAGAGTGACTCCCTAGTCTCCAATTGCAAAGTTAAAGCAAAGCAAAATAAAATAGAAAGCAAATAATGTATTTTTTGAAATAAAATTA
Organism: Neotragus pygmaeus; assembly: GCA_006410875.1. NCBI lineage: Eukaryota > Metazoa > Chordata > Mammalia > Artiodactyla > Bovidae > Neotragus > Neotragus pygmaeus. Next base: position 9,293 of record SJYV01002581.1, read on the forward strand.
TTGGCTGGCTATTATCTGCCCATCAACAAGTGCTATAAACCAATCATGAGTCAGAGTTAGGTGTCTGGGAGAACTGAAACTTAGTGTATTGTATTAACTGTTTTTATTATCTGGTATCTTTCCACATCAAGGGACATATTCACCCAGTGCAGTCTTTCAGATACACTTGAAAAATAGGCTAAATTTACATGCTAAACTGTGGGGCTGTTGACAAATATTTTTAGTTCATCCAAATTAAATGTATTTGTAATTTTGTATCCAAGATATAAAAGATATTTGCATTTATAAGGATAGTTTTACATTTTCCCATAAGCATGCACCTCTAAATGTTCACTGAGATATTCATTCTTAATATGAAAAAACCAAGTGTCCATAGTATGAAGCAGAGTTAGCCTGGTCTCCCAGAGTAAAAATAGGATAAGAGATTGTACTCAGCATTCTCAGAAGGGAAAGTGCCCTCCTTGCCCATCCATAGAATATTAAGAGCAATGCAAAAAAAAAAAAAAAAGATAGTGCTCTTTATCTAGTCAGAGCAAGATTTTGATTTCTTGTTGATGTTTGCCTACTTATGAAATACATTACAATATTTCACATATTTATAAAGTTTTATCAGATTAATGTCACAAAGTATAGTTAGCAATTTGGAAAAATAGATACCTTTTTTAAAATATCAGGGATTTACTTTTGATATTTTACTAGGATTAATGTTCTGTGCAATTTTTTTGATTCATCTTTAAAATATAGGTTCATTCAAACAGTAACTAGTTTATTCTGCTATTCTATCATAAAACCACTACAAATATTCATAATAATATACATAATAATACATTTTGAGGTATATTTAACTCGTTTAACACTTATAATGCTTCAAGAGAGATCAAAAGAATTCATTTGGAGATGAACTTTATACTATCTCCAAGATCACAATAATTCAATAACTTTTTCATCTATATATTATCTCCTATGTGCTAAGGGTATAACTATTAACAAATAAAACTCCCGTATTTCTGGAGAATTACATGTCCCTGGTTTCTTTCATGAACTGCTTAAGAAACAGCAATATTACCTTTCTATGTGTCCTTAGAAAAGCATACATTTAGTAATAATTAATCTTTATGCTATATGTTCAAAGAGAAAATAAATTCTTCATGCTGAAACTCTATCATTGCAAATTTATTTATGTTTATAAAATATCTTGTGATAATGAACTCTAAGTCAAAACATTATGAAAATTGTAAAGTCTAAGTACATTGATTCTGAATAGAGTAGCATTAAATAAATATGGAATTTTTGCTGCCTGTCTGAAATAAGACAGTCTTCTCTAGCTTAAGGCATAGTTTAAAGACAACATTAAAATATCCACTTAGATATGTGATGGGAAAATGCAAAGCGGTTTCATGTAAAAAGAAAAAAAATAGAAATGCTGTGAGCCAAAGTGAGGTGATTAAGATATCTGTCTGTTTTAGATTTTGAATTCAGATAGCCAGGCATGCATTATGAGCTATCTTATAAATCTCCAGTTGCAGAGGTAATGCTCTGTGCTCATTTATCTGAAATCAAAATCAGACTCCATAAATGGAATTTTTATAGAAGATGCAGTATCTAATGCATTGGAGGGTGGCAATGCGGTTTTTACAATAAGATTTGAGTTATTATAATTCCAAAGTACTAGGGATAGAAAAGTAAGCAGGAAAAAAGGACATGCCATCTCTAGGACATCAGAGATTAGTGTATATATTCTGTATCTTTATTTTATATTTCATTAAAATAAATGTAAACAATCATTTTAAAAACCTGACATTTTATCCAAACTTGACTCAGTCTGGAAATAATACTACTGTAGAGTATTGAATCATATTTCTTTAACTTCCTTTATCAATTACCTAAATTATTTCTGACTGCAAGCAGAACAGAATACACCAATAAGAGATAAAAGTCTTACACCAATAAGACTGTGTTTAATCCCCAAGGGGAAGAAGTTTCCACTTTCCTTCTCATTATCAGTATTTAAGGTCTACCAGGTCCAAGGATATCATTATTCTTTGAAGGTTTTTTTTTTTTTTTTTTTTTGACTGTGGCAGGTTATGGATTAAGTAAAGTTTCAAGGGTTCTACAATTTTTCACTAACACCCCCACCCAAAAAAAAGCTCTTGGGAGAGAGAAATTTGGGAATACTGGTGCAGCTTCCCATAAGTGACCATTTCCCCCCTCTCATTCCCTTTCTACTTTTTTAGTAAATACCAGTAAAGAAAGATAAAATAAGGGATNGGGTTCTACAATTTTTCACTAACACCCCCACCCAAAAAAAAGCTCTTGGGAGAGAGAAATTTGGGAATACTGGTGCAGCTTCCCATAAGTGACCATTTCCCCCCTCTCATTCCCTTTCTACTTTTTTAGTAAATACCAGTAAAGAAAGATAAAATAAGGGATTATCTGGCAAGGATGCAAGAAAAGTCCATGGTGTCCTCAAATGCTGATGTCTAAGATGTCTAATTGAAGTATTCTCCATAAAAGGTGAGCCTCATTCCTCTTACTAAGACATCAACTACAAGTTCACTGTTGACCCAGCCCCAACATTATTGCAGAGTGCCAGCCTAAGGGTTTCCCATTAGAATCTGCCAGCAATGCAAGAGATAGGGATTTGATCTCTGGATCAGGAAAATACCCTAGAGGAGGAAATGGCAAACCACTCAAGTATCCTTGCTTGGAGAATGCCTTGGACAAGGGAGCCTGGTGGAGTAACTGAACATGTTGTCAGTCTGAAGCCATACAATATAAAGAGTGGTTGTCAATTTCTTTGAAAACAGAATAGTGAGATAATGTAAAGGTGCAAAGCCAGTCCTTTTCTACAGAGATTCTCATTCAATTAACCTTAAGATTGGATAGGCATTTGTAGTTTCATAGCATTCTCTAGATTATTTTGATTATTCTGCTGTAAGATCAAGTCACAACCAGTACAAGACTCAGTGTTCTGTGTAGTGGAGATAATTCTTGCTCTAATGCCTTACAGTGATCATGGGAAAATCATGTAATTCAATGCATACAAAAATACATTTAGTGTACTGTATCATTGCAACATGTTCTCTATGGCAAGGTATGGTAGTTTCATGTATTTCAGCATGATGTTATGCTGTAAGAATAGTTGCCTACTGTTTGTTTAGTTCCAGAGAAAACTGATTATGATATTTAATACATAATTTTAGTCTTAAAAATCAAGATAATTTTACACAGGCAATGTAAACATTCCTCTATCTTATCTAACTTAGTAAAACAAATAAATAAATACTAAAACTAAAGCAAAACAAAACTTGATGATCCTTCAGCTGAAATGACAAAATATATTATTGTGTTTGTGACAAAATAGACACAATGCTTCTGACGCCAAGAGTTTATTTTTCAACAGTTGTGCAGTTAAACCCTATGCTAGCTGCTTATATAGAGCTTTAGAATANTCTAACTTAGTAAAACAAATAAATAAATACTAAAACTAAAGCAAAACAAAACTTGATGATCCTTCAGCTGAAATGACAAAATATATTACTGTGTTTGTGACAAAATAGACACAATGCTTCTGACGCCAAGAGTTTATTTTTCAACAGTTGTGCAGTTAAACCCTATGCTAGCTGCTTATATAGAGCTTTAGAATATTATTATTATATGTTCCTAAGAAACCTCAAAAATGAATTAATTCAAGTATTATACAAAAATCCAGATAGAAGGAATAGATAAAACTGAGGGATTTTCCATTTTGGTGCATTATATTGAATAAGGCAGTTAAGTTCATAAAACTGACATGGCAAATTAGTCCCAACTGCCTCCGCCGGATGCTGAAGTGAGAGCAAATACAAGTATCTGATAAAGGCATGAAAAAAACACAATAAGGACACCTCACTGCAAAGGCAATAGGCAGTGGCTGCAGCTTCCCAGTTCTGCCCTATTAAAGAACATAGCCTTCTTTGTTCAAAAAAGTTCAGCTCATTTAGCACAGTGAAAAGAACTGTGATAATGATCTAATGACATTACTTTCCATGGAATGGATTCTGAGGTTACAGATTTTATTCATTCATTCATTTATTTATTTTAAGCAAATCCATCTTAAAGGATGGGAGAAAAAGTAACATTTATTTCTACATTAAATTTCTCAGTAGCCAAATATTATAGAAACTTTAAATTTGAGCACAATTCAGAGAGAGATTTTCAAGAAAATATATTTTCTAAAGTGATTATGGAAATATGTACCTCCATTCTTACCACAGCTTTTGTTGTTTAAACAAACATTGTTGTCTGACTGTTTTGTAGCCCTCCACGATCCTCAGGCAGGAATATTGGAGTGTGTGGCATTTCCTTTTCCAGAGGGTTTNTCAGAGAGAGATTTTCAAGAAAATATATTTTCTAAAGTGATTATGGAAATATGTACCTCCATTCTTACCACAGCTTTTGTTGTTTAAACAAACATTGTTGTCTGACTGTTTTGTAGCCCTCCACGATCCTCAGGCAGGAATATTGGAGTGTGTGGCATTTCCTTTTCCAGAGGGTTTTCCCGACCCAGAGACTGAACCCAAGACTCCTGCATTGGCAGGTGGATTCTTTACCACAGGACCACCATAAAATGATATTTTATTCCTAAAGTAGATATATTTAAATCAAAATGATTGGCTTATGAATAAATAATTTTTTTGCATTTATTAGTTTGTGTCACCATTATAATTGATTTTTTCTTTCTTATTTGACTGCACCAGCTACTAAAAAAAAAAGAAAAGAAAAGAAAAATACTGATAAAAAGACAAGATACAAATATGTGAAGAACATTTTAAATTTAAAGTTTCTATGAAGAATTATCTAGGAGTGTCCATTGCTTTGTGACCATCTTCATCTTTTCTCAAACAGTAATGTAAGGATTTTTGTAAATTTTTTTAAAAATTCACATCTTCACACTTTTCTTGCCTTCCCCAGTATACAGTCCTTGCATAAGTTCCTCTGTTCAACCCATTGAATGAGCACAGTAAGNATGTGCAGAACATTTTAAATTTAAAGTTTCTATGAAGAATTATCTAGGAGTGTCCATTGCTTTGTGACCATCTTCATCTTTTCTCAAACAGTAATGTAAGGATTTTTGTAAATTTTTTTAAAAATTCACATCTTCACACTTTTCTTGCCTTCCCCAGTATACAGTCCTTGCATAAGTTCCTCTGTTCAACCCATTGAATGAGCACAGTAAGCCAAGGTCTTCCTTTTTTTTTTTTCCATTCAATAAATAAAATGTCACATACCACCATTTACGTTCTATGAAAATAAGTGACAGAATCTTTAGTTCTAATTTTGAGTGGCATAAATATTCAGATTATTTTCATAATCATTTTAGGGCAATGGCGAGACATTTTCAACATGCCACTGGTATGTTAAAAATATTAACAACAAACAAAATCTTCTTTGCTAGTCACCCTTCTTAAGTGTTTAATTTGTTAACTAATTTAAACCACACACCAAACTAAGTGAGGTGCAATTTTTCTTGTTTCGAACCCTCAATTCAAACTCAGGGATTTAGATTTGAGAGTCTAAAATCATACCACTTCCACCAAAACCTTAACTACCTTGTGGTGGTAGAGGTTTCCTCGCTAAGTAGTGTCTGACCTTTTTCTACCCTATGGACTGTAGCCTGCCAGGTTCCTCTAACCCTGGGATTTCCCAGGCAAGAATACTGGAGTGGATTGCCATTCTCTTCTCCAGAGGATCTTCTCAATGTAGGGATTGAATCTGGGTCTCCCGCATTTCAGGAGGATTCTTTATCCACTGAGCCACCAGGGAAGCCCTTTAACTATGTTAATTCACTTTAAACCTTTACCAAGAGCAAACACTTTTAAAGAAAAAGTGTCACTGAAAGCTTCTCTCTCAATGCAAACAAAATCCAAATCTGAAGACATTACTCAAATGCAAGAAATACATCAGTTGAAATCAGTGCATTGCTGGACATATTTAATATTTTTAAGAACTCTAAAATAATGCAAAGTGTCCTGCAGGGTTCAGTATAGTGGGATTTTTCCTCTTTACTGTTTGTATCATTTTGACCTTAGTGTCTATTGCTTTTGGAAAAGAGTTGAACTCTGCTCCATTTTCCCTTTTTTCAAATATTTGGTATAAATCTTGACTTTCATGAAAGGGAGAAAAACCTTTTCAAGTTAAAAAAAAAAATCAAGATTTTTATAGAAGAGATGCCCTCAAGATTAGAGTAAGAGGTAGGATCATGGCCAGTTACAAATTTGGAGGACAAAAATAAAATCTCTGGTGGCTCAGTGGTAAAGAATCCACCTGTCAGTACAGAAGATGCAAGAGATTTGATTCTTCAGTTGATAAGATTCCCTTGGAGTATAAAATGGGAACCCACTCCAGTATTCTTATCTGGGAAATCACATGGACAGAGGATCCTGGTGGGCTACAGTCCCTGAGATTGAGAAAGAGTCAGACACAACTTAGGGACTAAAGCAACAACAAGTATGATTCTATGATGTTAGGCATTTCTAACACTGAAAAAGAAGTATCTTTAGCACTTTTCTACTTAACACTTTTTCAATAAAAATAGAAACTTCAATTTTAATTAGATCCCATTTGTTTAGTTTTGTTTTTATAATTAAAAGCTTCTGCACAACAAAGGAAACTATAAGTAAGGTGAAAAGACAGCCTTCTGAATGGGAGAAAACAATAGCAAATGAAGCAACTGACAAACAACTAATCTCAAAAATATACAAGCAACTTATACAGCTCAACTCCAGAAAAATAAACGACCCAATCAAAAAATGGGCCAAAGAACTCAATAGACATTTCTCCAAAGAAGACATACGGATGGCTAACAANTCTGTATCTTTATTTTATATTTCATTAAAATAAATGTAAACAATCATTTTAAAAACCTGACATTTTATCCAAACTTGACTCAGTCTGGAAATAATACTACTGTAGAGTATTGAATCATATTTCTTTAACTTCCTTTATCAATTACCTAAATTATTTCTGACTGCAAGCAGAACAGAATACACCAATAAGAGATAAAAGTCTTACACCAATAAGACTGTGTTTAATCCCCAAGGGGAAGAAGTTTCCACTTTCCTTCTCATTATCAGTATTTAAGGTCTACCAGGTCCAAGGATATCAATATTCTTTGAAGGTTTTTTTTTTTTTTTTTTCTGACTGTGGCAGGTTATGGATTAAGTAAAGTTTCAAGGGTTCTACAATTTTTCACTAACACCCCCACCCAAAAAAAAGCTCTTGGGAGAGAGAAATTTGGGAATACTGGTGCAGCTTCCCATAAGTGACCATTTCCCCCCTCTCATTCCCTTTCTACTTTTTTAGTAAATACCAGTAAAGAAAGATAAAATAAGGGATTATCTGGCAAGGATGCAAGAAAAGTCCATGGTGTCCTCAAATGCTGATGTCTAAGATGTCTAATTGAAGTATTCTCCATAAAAGGTGAGCCTCATTCCTCTTACTAAGACATCAACTACAAGTTCACTGTTGACCCAGCCCCAACATTATTGCAGAGTGCCAGCCTAAGGGTTTCCCATTAGAATCTGCCAGCAATGCAAGAGATAGGGATTTGATCTCTGGATCAGGAAAATACCCTAGAGGAGGAAATGGCAAACCACTCAAGTATCCTTGCTTGGAGAATGCCTTGGACAAGGGAGCCTGGTGGAGTAACTGAACATGTTGTCAGTCTGAAGCCATACAATATAAAGAGTGGTTGTCAATTTCTTTGAAAACAGAATAGTGAGATAATGTAAAGGTGCAAAGCCAGTCCTTTTCTACAGAGATTCTCATTCAATTAACCTTAAGATTGGATAGGCATTTGTAGTTTCATAGCATTCTCTAGATTATTTTGATTATTCTGCTGTAAGATCAAGTCACAACCAGTACAAGACTCAGTGTTCTGTGTAGTGGAGATAATTCTTGCTCTAATGCCTTACAGTGATCATGGGAAAATCATGTAATTCAATGCATACAAAAATACATTTAGTGTACTGTATCATTGCAACATGTTCTCTATGGCAAGGTATGGTAGTTTCATGTATTTCAGCATGATGTTATGCTGTAAGAATAGTTGCCTACTGTTTGTTTAGTTCCAGAGAAAACTGATTATGATATTTAATACATAATTTTAGTCTTAAAAATCAAGATAATTTTACACAGGCAATGTAAACATTCCTCTATCTTATCTAACTTAGTAAAACAAATAAATAAATACTAAAACTAAAGCAAAACAAAACTTGATGATCCTTCAGCTGAAATGACAAAATATATTACTGTGTTTGTGACAAAATAGACACAATGCTTCTGACGCCAAGAGTTTATTTTTCAACAGTTGTGCAGTTAAACCCTATGCTAGCTGCTTATATAGAGCTTTAGAATATTATTATTATATGTTCCTAAGAAACCTCAAAAATGAATTAATTCAAGTATTATACAAAAATCCAGATAGAAGGAATAGATAAAACTGAGGGATTTTCCATTTTGGTACATTATATTGAATAAGGCAGTTAAGTTCATAAAACTGACATGGCAAATTAGTCCCAACTGCCTCCGCCGGATGCTGAAGTGAGAGCAAATACAAGTATCTGATAAAGGCATGAAAAAAACACAATAAGGACACCTCACTGCAAAGGCAATAGGCAGTGGCTGCAGCTTCCCAGTTCTGCCCTATTAAAGAACATAGCCTTCTTTGTTCAAAAAAGTTCAGCTCATTTAGCACAGTGAAAAGAACTGTGATAATGATCTAATGACATTACTTTCCATGGAATGGATTCTGAGGTTACAGATTTTATTCATTCATTCATTTATTTATTTTAAGCAAATCCATCTTAAAGGATGGGAGAAAAAGTAACATTTATTTCTACATTAAATTTCTCAGTAGCCAAATATTATAGAAACTTTAAATTTGAGCACAATTCAGAGAGAGATTTTCAAGAAAATATATTTTCTAAAGTGATTATGGAAATATGTACCTCCATTCTTACCACAGCTTTTGTTGTTTAAACAAACATTGTTGTCTGACTGTTTTGTAGCCCTCCACGATCCTCAGGCAGGAATATTGGAGTGTGTGGCATTTCCTTTTCCAGAGGGTTTTCCCGACCCAGAGACTGAACCCAAGACTCCTGCATTGGCAGGTGGATTCTTTACCACAGGACCACCATAAAATGATATTTTATTCCTAAAGTAGATATATTTAAATCAAAATGATTGGCTTATGAATAAATAATTTTTTTGCATTTATTAGTTTGTGTCACCATTATAATTGATTTTTTCTTTCTTATTTGACTGCACCAGCTACTAAAAAAAAAAGAAAAGAAAAGAAAAATACTGATAAAAAGACAAGATACAAATATGTGAAGAACATTTTAAATTTAAAGTTTCTATGAAGAATTATCTAGGAGTGTCCATTGCTTTGTGACCATCTTCATCTTTTCTCAAACAGTAATGTAAGGATTTTTGTAAATTTTTTTAAAAATTCACATCTTCACACTTTTCTTGCCTTCCCCAGTATACAGTCCTTGCATAAGTTCCTCTGTTCAACCCATTGAATGAGCACAGTAAGCCAAGGTCTTCCTTTTTTTTTTTTCCATTCAATAAATAAAATGTCACATACCACCATTTACGTTCTATGAAAATAAGTGACAGAATCTTTTGTTCTATTTTTGAGTGGCATAAATATTCAGATTATTTTCATAATCATTTTAGGGCAATGGCGAGACATTTTCAACATGCCACTGGTATGTTAAAAATATTAACAACAAACAAAATCTTCTTTGCTAGTCACCCTTCTTAAGTGTTTAATTTGTTAACTAATTTAAACCACACACCAAACTAAGTGAGGTGCAATTTTTCTTGTTTCGAACCCTCAATTCAAACTCAGGGATTTAGATTTGAGAGTCTAAAATCATACCACTTCCACCAAAACCTTAACTACCTTGTGGTGGTAGAGGTTTCCTCGCTAAGTAGTGTCTGACCTTTTTCTACCCTATGGACTGTAGCCTGCCAGGTTCCTCTAACCCTGGGATTTCCCAGGCAAGAATACTGGAGTGGATTGCCATTCTCTTCTCCAGAGGATCTTCTCAATGTAGGGATTGAATCTGGGTCTCCCGCATTTCAGGAGGATTCTTTATCCACTGAGCCACCAGGGAAGCCCTTTAACTATGTTAATTCACTTTAAACCTTTACCAAGAGCAAACACTTTTAAAGAAAAAGTGTCACTGAAAGCTTCTCTCTCAATGCAAACAAAATCCAAATCTGAAGACATTACTCAAATGCAAGAAATACATCAGTTGAAATCAGTGCATTGCTGGACATATTTAATATTTTTAAGAACTCTAAAATAATGCAAAGTGTCCTGCAGGGTTCAGTATAGTGGGATTTTTCCTCTTTACTGTTTGTATCATTTTGACCTTAGTGTCTATTGCTTTTGGAAAAGAGTTGAACTCTGCTCCATTTTCCCTTTTTTCAAATATTTGGTATAAATCTTGACTTTCATGAAAGGGAGAAAAACCTTTTCAAGTTAAAAAAAAAAATCAAGATTTTTATAGAAGAGATGCCCTCAAGATTAGAGTAAGAGGTAGGATCATGGCCAGTTACAAATTTGGAGGACAAAAATAAAATCTCTGGTGGCTCAGTGGTAAAGAATCCACCTGTCAGTACAGAAGATGCAAGAGATTTGATTCTTCAGTTGATAAGATTCCCTTGGAGTATAAAATGGGAACCCACTCCAGTATTCTTATCTGGGAAATCACATGGACAGAGGATCCTGGTGGGCTACAGTCCCTGAGATTGAGAAAGAGTCAGACACAACTTAGGGACTAAAGCAACAACAAGTATGATTCTATGATGTTAGGCATTTCTAACACTGAAAAAGAAGTATCTTTAGCACTTTTCTACTTAACACTTTTTCAATAAAAATAGAAACTTCAAAAATTCCCATTGAGAACACTGCATATGTGTGAATGCTTGAAGATGATAACTTAGTTAGAGAGTAATTATCTAGGATAAAGAATAGAAATAATGATAGGGAATAATAGCCATAGGAATCTAACAACAGAAAGGTAGATACTACTATCTTAGAAACCTCTTTCCAAAAAACATCAAATGATTAAGAAAAATTGTGGGAGTTTTTTTTTGTTTGTTTTCTTTTTGTTTTGTTTTGTTTTGTTTTGTTTTAGTTGAAGTATATTTGATGGTATTATCAATACCGTGCAATGGTCCAAAACCCAAAACTGTTAAGAGTGCTATCCATCTTTATATACTGACAAGGAAAGAACTCCAAGATATGCTATTGATCTAAAAAAGCAAGATGTAGTACAGTGTATCTAATACACACATATTTGTGTAAAAGCAATAATATNATTTCTATAGCATGTCTAATATAGGTATGTGTCATTTATTCCTAAACCTCAGAAGGTAGGAAACCTTGCAAACATCTTAGAACAAGGAAAATTTAATATACCATTAAAATAAATTATTTAATGCAGAAATATGGCAAAAGCTTATTGTGTGTCTTTCAAAGTCAGCCTGGACATTAAAATTTAAATTCTAAAAGACTTCTAGAAGTTCAAATGATTGCATCATGTATTTTTATTGTTTAATAGGAAACTAAACAATTAAATATGTAACTTAGGAATTGTATTTCAGCGTTTTTTTCTTTCACTGACTCTAGAAAGAAGTCAGTGGCTCATTTAGCCAACTGTCTCTGTATTCTCCTTGGAACCAGCTTTATTATCTTACTAATTTTCTAATTAAAGAGATAAATAAATCTTTGACAAATGATAGATTTGAGAGTCATGTTCTTAACTTTTTGCAAAGAATACTTGGATAACACACTAATCATGTAACTATTGATAATAAGCACTACAATGTTTCAATGTTTATGAATAAACACTCAAAACATTTGTGAAATCTCAGAGATTCCAGAAGTTAAAAGAACTTGTNATGTTCTTAACTTTTTGCAAAGAATACTTGGATAACACACTAATCATGTAACTATTGATAATAAGCACTACAATGTTTCAATGTTTATGAATAAACACTCAAAACATTTGTGAAATCTCAGAGATTCCAGAAGTTAAAAGAACTTGTCTTTCTTTTATTAAACAAGGAAGGGAAAGGGAAACAAACTCATCGAGAAGTTTCTCAGAAGTCTGGAATGTCTGGTTACTTTTTATTTTTTTTAATATAAATTTATTTATTTTGATTGGAGGTTAATGACTTTACAATATTTTATTGGTTTTGCCATACGTCAACATAAATCTGCCACAGGTATACACGTGTTCCCCATGCTGAACACACCTCCCTCCTCCCTCCCCATACCATCCCTCTGGGTCATCCCAATGCATGAGCCCCAAGCATCCAGTATCATGCATCAAACCTGGACTGGCGATTCATTACATATATGATATTATA
>SJYV01002583.1:0-19982 GCA_006410875.1 Neotragus pygmaeus
AAACGATGTGATGTAGGGGCATTTAGGGAAGGAAGTGGGAGGATAATTGAAACAAAGTGGGCAAATTAAAAAAATAGCTAAAACTGGGTGAGGGCCCATGGTGTTCATTACACTTTTCTTCCTACTTTTGCATATTTGAAATCTTCTGTAATAAACAGTTTTAAAATAACCAATGTAATCACTTGATTAAATTACTATAGTGGTAAAAATGCAGAGCAGACTCATTGGAAAATTTTTAAAAATAAGCAAAAAGGTATTTCACATATTTTGTGAAAACACATACTAAATTTCAGAATTAAGGTCAGTTTATTTTCTAAGCAACAGATTACAGTCTATGAGTTGCTTCCTCTTTGTTATATATAGGGAAATTGTCATTATATCTGCTGTCTTGCAAGGAAAAGAAAAAAGAAAGCTCTTCAAGAGAAGTTTGAAGAGCTTTCTTACTCTTCAAATGAGGAGGAAAATAGACATATCTGTTTTGTCATTTTACTCCTCTAACTTGCAAAGCATTTTAAGAGGTATGTGTTTACATTCCTTCATATATATGGGTTTATGCACAGAGAGACCCATGGGGTCATAGAACGAGCAGTGTCCTTGAGTTTAACTTAATTCTATCAATACTTCCTGGATTTACAGATGAGGAAATTAACCCCAATATTTACATTCCCATGTAGCATTCTCAGGCACGTATCCCAGGCTTGATTAGGCTCCTCAACAACATAGCATTTATTATTCTTAGAACCTTTACAGGAACAGATATAATATACAAAAGCATCAGCTACAAAATTTCTTAGTGTATTAAAACTTTTACCCTGGGATCCTCATTTTTCACCATTACATCCCTCTAGTTTACCACCTTTATATTAAAGCCCAACTTTTATCTTGATTGTACTGGCTCCAAACTCTAAACATCTTGCACTCGAAGAGTGTGTATTTGGCACGCATGATATGGGACCNACCCTGGGATCCTCATTTTTCACCATTACATCCCTCTAGTTTACCTCCTTTATATTAAAGCCCAACTTTTATCTTGATTGTACTGGCTCCAAACTCTAAACATCTTGCACTCGAAGAGTGTGTATTTGGCACGCATGATATGGGACCTTCAGATTCTGTGCAAGACATGAACTGTCTGATTACAGCCTTCATCCATTCAAGAGCCTATATAATACATACCATATGCCCAGCACACCCACCTGAATGCTGAGAACAGAAAAACAAACTTAGATAGTCTTGGTCTCTGTGGTTTAACAGGAGGTGATTCATATAGGAATGTCTACGTATACTAACAATAATATAGTTACTATGATAGAAATCTGATATCAGCATACAACATGAGCACAAATAGGGAAAAGTCAGTGCTTCCTGAGAGTAAGAAGATCAGAGAAGCCATCAATAATATAGAGAGTGAGCCTGAACATCTCAATTTCTGTTAATTTTGGAAAATAGGCCACACAGCAGGAAAAATGTAAGGATCTAGTTCAGCAGATAAAAACCATTTCACAAAAAATTACTCTATCCACCTGGGCTGACTCTACTAAATATGCATGCTCTGACTCAGATTCTGTGCAGAGTACTATATTCCAGACCACACAGAAAGAGACTAAAGTTCTATTCTTTTCTGTCCAGAATTGTGCCAGAACCTAGTCCGAGCTTGTCAGGGGAGTCAGCGTTCCCAGTGAGGGGCTGTACAAACTGGACTCTAAGGTATTTTTTGACCTGGACCTCAGGTGTTGAAGTCCAGGTCATAAAAAATGACAACCCCTAAATCTTCCAATTATAACAGGAAATTGTATAAACAGTCAGCAGTTGAGAAAGTAATACTAGGAAACGATTCTTCTTAAACTTATGAGCATGTTTCTGATGGTAGGAGAATCTGCTAACTTTCCTTCATCATCTCGCCTCTCTATGATCTACTATATAGCTCACCTACCCTCCAAACATACTTAAACTACTTATGACTTCACAAATGCACTGTGGTCTCAGGCCCCTATGTCAATACCTGTATCGGTCCCTCAACCTAGAAGGTCATTAATTCTTTGTATTTAGTTGTCTGCCTGGTATCTTCTTATTTTTGATGGTTTAAGTCTGGCATTAGCTCTTAATCTGGACTAAATCCTTTCCCTTTTCCCACTGCATAGCTTCCTGTCCCTGTCCCAACACCCATCTGTATCAGATGCTACTTAAAGATGCTTCCACTACGTTCTAAACTTTCATCTTGACAATTCTCTAAAATTTTAAACAACTTGATTGAAGAATAACAAGACTCATACAGTAAATACATATACTGTACACATTTAAAGTGCAAAATTTGATATTTTGCCATTTCCCTTGTGAAAACATCACTACAATTAGAAAAATGAACATATCCATTGCTCCCTAAGGTTTCCTTATGTGTTTCTGTAATCTTTTCTTCCTATCCTCCCTCTCCCAGGCACCCACTATCTGCTTTCTATCACTATGAATTAGCTTTCTTTTTTGAGAAAAAGAAAATATATAAATCAATATATTATTTATATTTGATATATAAATCAAATCATATAGTATATATTCTTTTTTGTCTGGCTTCTTTCACTCAACATTATTTTGAGATGCATCCACATTGCTGCACATATCACTAGTGAATTCCTTCTCGCTGCAGCATAGTATTCATTGCATGGCTCTATCATTTGTTTATCCATTTACCTGCTGATGGAATATCTGGGGCTATCCAAATAGTCCCAAATAAATAAAGCAACTCTGAAAATTAGTGTCCAGGTTAGTATACAGATAAATGTTTTCCCTTGAGTAACTACTTAGGAGTAGAATAACCAGATCATAAAGTAGGTGTGTATTTAATTTTTTAGCAAATTTCCAAACTATTTTCTAAAGTGATCATGCTTTTTCCCATTCCCACCAGCAATATATGCATATTCTAGCTTCTCTACATTCTTGTGAAAAGTTGGTACCGTCAGTCCTTTTAATTGAGGAGTTACACTCCTAAGGCTTTAACTTGCATCTTTTCACACAGATATCTAAAGTCCANCCCACCAGCAGTATATGCATATTCTAGCTTCTCTACATTCTTGTGAAAAGTTGGTACCGTCAGTCCTTTTAATTGAGGAGTTACACTCCTAAGGCTTTAACTTGCATCTTTTCACACAGATATCTAAAGTCCAGGTATTGTCTTTGGTGAAGTGGCCAATATTTTTGATCATTTTAAAACTGTATTGTTCATTTGCTTATTGAACAATAAGCAAATAATAAAGACATTTTATTTAATAATAAAGAAAGACATATATTCCGAACACAAGTCCTTCATGAGATATACACACTGCAAACTATTTTCTTCCAGTTGCAGTGTCACTTGAAGAGAATAAGTTTCTAATACTGACAAAGTTATTTAATTATTTTTGTCCCTTTATGAACTGCACTTTTGGAGTTATATCTAAGAAATCTTTGACTAACACAAGATACCAAAGATTTCCCCTATGTTTCCTTCTAAGAGTATTAGAATTTCAGGTTTACACTGAAGTACAGGATCCATTTTTAGTTAATCTTGGTGGTGGGAGGTCTGTGTTGAAGTTTATTTTTTTGAATATAGATGTGTAATTGTTGCAGCATCATTTGTTGAAACAACTAACCTTTCTCCACTAAACTACTTTTCATCTTTGTAAAACTCCAGTTGCCCATAAATGTCTGGACCAATTTCTGGACTCTAATCTACTCCATTAACCTACTGTTATTATGTCAAAAACAAAATCTGGTGGTCTTAGACCTCCCCACATCTGTTCTTCTTTTTCAAAGTTGTTTTAGTTAGATGATTCTATTGTCATATAAATTTTTAGAATAAACTTGCTAGTTTCTAAAAATGAAATTTAAAAAAGGTGGGGGAGGGCAGGCTTCTCAGCTCAGTTGGTAAAGAATCCGCCTGCAATGCAGGAGACCCTGGTTTGATTCCTGAGTCAGGATGATCCCCTAGAGAAGGGATAGGATACCCACTCCAGAATTCTTAGGGTTCCCTTGTGTCTCAGCTGGTAAATAATCCACCTGCAATGAGGGAGACCTGGGTTCAATCCCTGGGTTGGGAAGATCCCCTGGAGAAGGGAATGGCTGCCACTCCAGTATTCTGGCCTGGAGAATTCCATGGGCTGTACAGTCCATGGAGTGGCAAAGAGTCAGGCACGACTGAGCGACTTTCACTTTCAAAAACAAAAAACTTTGTTGGAATTTCAATTGGGATTACACTGAATCTACAGATCAATTTTGGGGGAAAAAACTGACAACACTGAGTTTTAATGCATGAACAACAAATGTCTCTCCATTTAGGTACATCTTTAGTTTATCTCAACCATGTTCAGTGGTTTTTAATATGTAGGTTTTTCATATCTTTTGTCTGGTTTATTCTTAAGTATTTTTTCTGATGCTATTGTAAATTGATTTTTTTAAAAGTTTCAATATCTGAATGTTCTTTAAATGTACAGAAATATAATTAATATTTTTATATTGATCTTATTTCCCACAACACTGCTAAACTGTTAATACCAGGTGCTTTTTAATAGATTTCATCACGTTTTCTACAAAGACCATCATCTCATCAATGAATAAAACACAGTTTTACTACTTTATCACTTGCTGCTTTTATTTCATTTTCTTTACATTAGCTAGGATCTCCTTGAATAAAAGTGGTAAGAGATAATATTTATGTCTTGTTCTTGATCTTAGGGGAAAGAAGTTTAGTCCTTCACTATTCACCACTCCAGTATTCTTGCCTGGAGAATTCCCATGGATAGGAGCCTGGCAGGCTACAGTCCATGGATTCAAAAAGAGCTGGGCACGACTGAGCAACTAAGCACACAGCACACCAAGCATGATGCTGGCTGTGTGGTTTTTATAGATGCCTGTCAATAAGCAGAGTAAGTTTCCCTCTATTGTCAGTTTGCAAAAATGGAAGTTAGATTTTGTCAATGGAAGTTAGATTTTTCTATGTCCAGGAGATTCTCACCTGGTTTTTCTTTTTCATTTGTTAATTATGGTTTGCTAATATTATAAATTACATTGTTTGATCTTCTAATGTTAAGCCAACACTGCATTTTTGGTATGAGTCCTACTGAGTCATTTATTACTTTCCTCTTTATATATTGTTGTGTTTGCTTCGATTTGCTATTAATTTGTGTAAATTTTTTTGCATCTATGTTCATGAGGGCTATAAATCTTCTTCCTTTAAATGTCTCTGTATTCTTTTGGTATCAGGATGATTCTGGTATCAAAGATGATTTAGGAACTTTTTTTTTTCTCTGCCATCTTCTTTTAAGATCACCACTATGAAGTAGTTCTAATTGACTTCTCTTAAACATCAGGAAGGATAAATAAGAGTCAGTAACTTGGATCAAAAAATAAAGCACTTAAGTGGCAGAAGCCAGTCAGAAATCAGGTAAGACCCTAAATTCTAGCTTCCATTGGAAAGGGATGCAGATGCCCCAGGAGACCTCCAGATGGACGCTGTTGTGGATTCCCATACTTCTTCTTAAATGTGTTTCAAAGTCATTGGCTAACTTTAACCAGCTGAGTTGCCCACCTGCTCTAATAGGACAGAAGGATACCATCCTGTCATGCCACTTAAGCTGCCATATCTGTCCAAACACTTCCTTCCAAATAACTAACATGTCTTGGGCTTAACATGGAGCTCGTGTAAATCATTCATGTATCACTGAAAGAGATTCTATGGTTATTTTAAGAACAAGATTTTGTGTTGTTTTAAAAATATACATAGGTAAATATTTATCAAATAATTAAAATAAGCCAAATTTATAGGAGAAGGCAATGGCACCCTACTCCAGTACTCTTGCCTGGAAAACCCCATGGATGGAGGAGCCTGGTAGTCTACAGTCCACGGGGTCGCTAAGAGTCGGACACAACTGAGCAACTTCACTTTCACTTTTCACTTTCATGCGTTGGAGAAGGAAATGGCAACCCACTCCAGTGTTCTTGCCTGGAGAATCCCAGAGATGGGGGAGCCTGGTAGGCTGCCGTTTATGGGGTCGCACAGAGTCGGACACGACTGAAGTGACTTAGTAGCAGCAGCATAGGTGGTTAACTTACAGCCTTTAGTGATTTAACTTGGGTATAAGTACACAAAAGTTTTTGTTTTGTTTTTTTAGTTAAATATAACTGCAACATACAATTCCACTCACACCCACAAAGGAAAGTCTTGTATCACTCACAGGAAGCCTCGGAATCTGTTGAGGTCATTGTTTGGACTTTCACATTCTATCCTACTGGAGAATTTCTCAGGATCAACTTCAGAGTCCTAAAAAAATATATATTTGAAAAATTACCACACAAAAAATAAAGGTTAAATCTTGAGATTTAAGTGTTTATCCTTTCACCAATTAAGATAAAAGGTATTCATGTCACAAAATATATGTCACAAATGAGGGAAAGTACACACATAATTATGAATGAATAGATAAGATGAGAATGGTCTTAGAGCATTAATAAATATCTTCAGGTGATGAGAATGCCTGAACCGTACACTGAAATTCATGCAGGACTCCCTGCAGGAGGGTGTTTCTCCTACAATACACACTCTTTTGTCCAGAAGACACTGAAAAGCTGAAAATACTTTTGTTATTGTTCTTTAAACATATAGGCAGTTTCTGAGATTAAGTGTATATCTATATACACACACACAACACACACACACATATATACATGTAATATAGGCTTCCCAGGTGGCACTAGTGGTAAAGAACCCACCTGCTAATGCAGGAAATATAAGAGGTACGGGTTCAACTCTATGTTTGAGAAGATCCCCTTGAGGAGGGCATGGCATCCCACTCTAGTATTCTTGCCTGAAGAACCCCATGGACCAAAGAATCTGGCGTGCTACAGTCCATAGGGTCACAAAGAGTCAGACACAACTGAAGTGACCTAGCATGCATGCATACATGTATATAAGTACTCTGAGCATGCATGCAATTAATCTCAGGAAATTTTATTTAAAAAATTAAATCTAGATATATCTCACAAAATTCTGTAGTAGGTCAAAAATTAATTTTAAAATGCTTTATGAAACCAACAAGTGAATAAACAGTGTCTTATAGAAAACAGGCACCGCTTCTATAAAGCATGGATTCACTAAGAACAAGCCACATCAACCTTATATCCTTTCCTTTTTTTATATGGTTTTTTGGACAATAAGATAAATGCTACTGATATATCTCTAAGTATTGATATGTGTATCAGCAAACATTTGAAAAATATGAGTCATATGATTGTGTGATTTGACTTGCTAATAATTGATATTTACTGAGTTCTTCTAATGAGTTAGAATCTATATTATGCCCTTTAAACATCTTAACTATTTTCTTCTTCACTAGATACTATAATTAGGCCTAATTAACAGATGAGGAAAGATACACACAAAGATGACCAGTAATTTGTTAAAGGTTTCAAAACAAGAAGGTTTTTAGAGTCAGGATTATAACTGAGGTCATCAGAGTCTGGAGAGCTGACCCTTAACTGAATGTAAAGTATGCTGATTAATCAACTGGTATCACCCCTCAAAGTAGGTATTTAGTGGTATGTAATTTCCAAGTGGTAGAGGATTTTTACCAATGTTTTAAGTGTGAAAATGATTACAAATGGGACGACGGCAGGGAGTTGAGAGGTGTAACAATCACAGAGGATCCAAATTAATCTACAGGTAGAAAGATGGACTTAATGTGACAAGATCGAATTTACCAAAGATAAGGATATTAAGAGGTTACAATATTTTTGGTTTGTAAGAAATGTGACTTAGTAGTTCAAATTTTAAAAAAAAGTTACATTTTAAAATACCTCATTTTAAGTGCTTCCAGAGAAAGCAAAGGAAAACTGATAGGCACTTTGCATGATGTGTTTATATATATTACTTCATTCCATCATACAACAGGCTATGATGGAGGTGTCATCTTTTCCACTGTAATCACCTGAGGCATAAAGTATTTAAGTGACCTCCCCCAAACCACACAGTAATTAAATGACAGAACTGTTTCAATTTTACTCAAACTTGTGTTAATATAAACTCAAAGTTCTTATTTCCCTCTCCACAGCATGTGAAGAGTCAGAGCTCTGTGGCATGAGAAGTTATGAAAGTCTTAAAAGGCCTTGCTACATAAGTAATTACCAGATTTTAGGAACAATAACCAAATGATATCTCCAGCTTCAATAAAACAACATATAAATAGAAGCTTAAGAAAAACAGAAGTTGATCATTTCTATTACAAAAGAATTTTCCAAAACTGTTAGGTTTCGTAAATTTAATTCCCAAAAATGTGACTGTCAGAATGAAATGTCTGAACTCTGAAGTCATTATATCCTACTACCTATGAAATATGGCACACTTCTACTGATATCTGGAATTACATTAAGCCCTCGAGACTTCTATTTTGTAAAGGTAAAAATAAATTAGAAACATCTCTTTATCTGTACTTGTGAAAATGAGCTCAGTCATCTTCTGAAAAGAAAATGTTAATATCGCCAACGGAGAATACATTTTTTACCTGCTCTGCGTATCTCCGAACCACCTGCTTCTGTTTTAAATTGCTCTCTCCATCAAGACCAGAAGTCTCAATGTGACAGATTCCATCTGGATCAGTGGAAAAGAGTAAAACCATATCTGCAGGAATGACCTCATTACAGGAAAGGTGAATAAAGTCCCCAACAGTAACATCTTTCCAGCATCTGTCCACATATTTTTTCTCTTTCCTAAAATTGAAAAAAAAATTGTTTAAAAAGAATCTCAAGCCAAAAACTCACGTAATAGTTTTTTTAAATTTTAGTTTATAATTTAAAGTATGAGGGTGATTTTAATCTGTTGAATGCTAAAAGGGGAAGCCAGAGAACTTGTAAAACTTAAATTCCACAACTTGCTTCATCTGAAAATTTAATTACTAAGCATCCAAAAGACAGTTTTTCAATTCTTCTTTTCCTGTGAGATTTTGAACCATTATGTTAATTGAGTAATTCTGGAATGAAATTAAAATTAACACTGGATTCATAAATGAAGCAATTCCTGCGTGTTTTCCGTGTCAGGTATCAAGGATCCAAAAGTGCACAAGACACATTATCTGCTCTTGGAGAGCTTCTCATCTGGTAGATAGGATGAGTAAAATAAACTCAAAAGAAGTAAAATAAATACCCAGACATTTAAAACCAGAGAAGGCAATGGCAACCCACTCCAGTACTCTTGCCTGGAAAATCCCATGGACGGAGGAGCCTGGTAGGCTGCAGTCCACGGGGTCGCTAAGAGTCTGGCACAACTGAGCTATTTCACTTTCACTTTTCACTTTCATGCTTTGGAGAAGGAAATGACAACCCACTCCAGTATTCTTGCCTGGAGAATCCCAGGGACAGAGGAGCCTAGTGGGCTGCCATCTATGGGATCGCACAGAGTCAGACACGACTGAAGTGACTTAGCAGCAGACATTTAAAAAATCATTATACCAGCATATTAACACCCGCAATGTATTCAGTCACTAAGTTGTGTCCAACTCTTTGCAACCCCATGGACTTTAGCCTGCCAGACTCTGTCCATAGGATTTCCCAGGCAAGCATACTGGAGTGTGTTGCCATTTCCTTTTCCAGGGGATCTTCCCGATGCAGGGATTGAACCCCTGTTTCCTGCATCTTCTGCACTGGCAGGCGGATTCTTTACTACTTGAGCCACCTGGGCGCCCCATTAACACCCTTAATTATCATTTAATAGAAATACTGGTTAAAACAGTTCTGAGTTGGCTATAGCTGATCCCTAGAAAGGAAAATGAGAATTTTTAACCCTTTCTGAAAGTGCAGTTTTTCATTCTATATATTCTTTTTAAAAGAAAGGCACATTAATTGAGGTTGATTTGCCTTAAATGTCCTAGTATGTGTTAAAGTTTTACCAAAGTTTTCATGGCTTTTCATAAAAAATGGCATGAATTGGATTCCTTAAGAGTAGAATAGGAAATGTGTATCATGGAAAACCTTGTAACTCGTTAAGCAGCATTTCACATCCAATGATTCCAACAAGGTCTTAAAAAGATCTGTCTCATTTCCTTATTGTCTCCCAAGAGCTAGTAAAAAGGCACTTATTTTTAAAGTAAAGATTTATTTTCTATTATGGAGCTAAATATTCAAATTCATTGTCAAGAAGCTTAGTTCAGTTCAGTTCAGTCGCTCAGTCGTGTCCGACTCTTTGCGACCCCATGAATTGCAGCATGCCAGGCCTCCCTGTTTATCACCATCTCTCGTAGTTCACTCAGACTCATGTCCATCGAGTCAGTGATGCCATCCAGCCATCTCATCCTCGGTCGTCCCATTCTCCTCCTNACTGAATGATAGCTTTGCCTTTGCACTCCTGAGCACACTTCAACCAAAGTGAAGTCAAGTCAAGTCTGTGTTGACTGGAAGAAATGCAAAGCCCTAAGTGGGAAGTAAATTAAAAATAAACATGACGCATCCATTCCTTCAGTCATTGCGGTAGCCAGCCTCCACAGTGGCCCCCGGTCATCCTTGTCCCCTGCTATTCACACGCTTATGTAACTCTCCCCTGTTGTGTGTGAGCTGGGTTTTCTAATTCACTTCTGACAAAGAGAAGAAAGCAGGATGATAGTGTGTGACTTGGAGATGAGATCATAGAAGCAATATGGCGTCTCTCGCTGTCGGTCTCTGGAAGCACTCTCTCTCCAGCTGACATGTGGGGGGCTGCCCTGTGAAGAGACCCTGAATGGCCAGGAACTGAGGCTTCCTGCCAACAGCCATGAGAAGAAGCTTAGAAGCACATCTTCCAGGCCAGGTAAGCCTTCATTCAGTTGAGTGTGACCCTGCCTGACGCCTCGACCGCAGCCTCAGGAGAGACCTTGAACCAGAAACACTGGGCTAAACCCTGCTCAGATTCCTGAGTTGCATAAACTGTGAGATAGTCCATTTTTATTGCTTCAAGTCAGTCAGCGTGTCTGAGGACACATGTGAAAGGCATTGAGTTCCCTGATGATATAGAGAGAAAACTTGGTTCCTGCCCTTAAGGATTTAACAGTTGAGTGTGGAGAACACATAATACAAACAGCTATTGTATGAAACGGTAGGAAGAGGATTGAGGGGCAGTCAAAAGTTCGTGGCAGACTTAACATTCAAGTTGAGTTTTGACGGATGAACATGCTATAAACACGTGGAGATGTTAAGGGTGTCTTGCGTAAAGGGTTCTGCTTTGTGATAAAATTTACAGAATTGAAGAAACGGAGTGCCTGCAAAATCAAGTTAATGATTATAGTAATAACACTAAAGTACTTCTTTTTTAAACTTGAACGCTATTTCCACGTAGTGATTTACTTGACTCCAACATGAACCGAGTAAGGCAGGCAGAGCAGACTAAAAGAATAATGATATTATTCTGCCCATTTTATCAGTAGGGAAGCCACAGTTCTGAGGGACTCATTGTCATGTCCAAGGCCAGTCAGGTAGTAAGTGGCCAAGATGGAGCTTAGCATTTTGGAAAACAAGTGGAAAGTGTATAATGAAATAACCTCAATTACTTAGAAAATGGTGGCGAAAGGGCCAGAAGGAAGTGAAATCACTTCTGTAGAAGTTTTCAAGAAGAAAGATGTCTGGTGCAAATGGCGGGCTAAGCAGAAAGCCCCATGGTTTTCTCCCAAGAAGTTTCTCAGGAAGGTGACACTTACCAGTGTCAGAAGTTAGGTGCTCAGCTTTGTGAGCTTGCACACCTGACCTAGCTAGCACATCAGCAGACCTGTCTCTCGAGGGAATATTTGTATTAGCAAAGTAAACAGATTTGTTGCTGTGATGAGAAGTGTCACTCACTCCCACACACCTCAGAATGTTCTGTTGGGCCAACCAGCACCTTTCTTCCCTGGAGACAGGCCTTCAGGGGAAGCCCCATTATAGTAAAATGAAACAAAGCAGAAAGCCCAGACAAAAAGGAAACTTCATGATGCCCATGGTCTCAGGATGAAGAGAGTTGACTAGATAAACTGTTGAGACATTCTGTGGGTGGAACGGAGAGATGGAGGCATTTTTTCCTCTTTAGAGATCATCCTGCCAGGGAGATCAGTCTCCTGGCCGAGTCACTTATCCCCCAATAGAAATGTGCGTCCCTAACTCTGTTTTGGTTTCCTAGGGCAGCTCTTAACAAAATACGCAAACTGAGTGGCTTTAAAAAACAAATTTATTTTCTCACAATCCTCTAAATTAAGGATATCTTCGCATCCTTAATGTCAACAAGGCATTCCCTCTGAAATCTCTTGGGAAGAACCCTTTACTTTTTCTTTTAATTTTACTGATGTATAGCTCATTTACAATGTGGCATTAATTTCTTCAGTACAGCAAAGTGACTCAGTTATACACATACATATATATATGTATGTGTATTTATACATATATCTGTGCTCCGTCGCTAAGTTCCGTCTGATTCTTTTCAACCCCATGGACTGTAGCTCGCCAGGCTCCTCTGTCCATGGAATTTCCCAGACAAGCATACTGGAGTGGGTAGCCATTTCCTTCTCTATGGGGATCTTCCCAACCCAGGGATCCAATTCACATCTCCTGCTTGGCAGGCAGATTATTTACCAATGAGCCACCAGGGAAGCCCATATTAATAGTAGGAGACTTCAACTGTCAGCAGTGAATAGATCCTTCAGATAGAAAATCAGCAAGGAAACAAGGGAATTGAATTACACTCAAGAACAGATGGAATTAACAAACATAGAAAAAGATTCCATTCAACAGCAGCAGAATGCACATTCCTCCCAAGAGCACAAGGAATATACTCCAGGATAGATAGTTGGATAGACAGAAAACAGATCTCAGAAAGTTTAAGAAGACTGAAACTACACCAACTATCTTTTCTGAGTACAATGGTACAAAACTAGACATCAGCAAGAGGAAAGTTTGAAAATCTACAGTAAGCAGCACACTCCTGAATAACCAGTGGGTTAAAGAGGAAGTAAAAATATACTCTTTTCCATTGTGATTTGTCAACAGAGCGTTGAATATGAGTCTGTGTGCTATAGAGCAGCAGGTTGCCGCCTCTCCATCCTGTATGTAATAGTTTGCCTCTGCTGATCCCAGCTCCCGTTCCTCCCCTCCCTTAACCCACATCTCGTTCTGGACAACCGCAGGGCTGCCTCTGCCAGTGAGGCTGGTCNCCACCTCCCATGGCCCACTTCAGCAGACACAACTATAAATATACTGCCAGAAGCAGGAATGAGGGGAAGTCAAAGCGCTTACCCTGGGAAGTCAGCAAAACAGGTCAGCAAACAGTACACTATCAGGTCATTAGACTCCACAAAAGCACAACCACAAGGAGAGCTATTGTGGAGAGATTGAGTTAATCCAGAGTTGCCAATGATTCAGACATACTTACGTCATGGGACCTCCATAAAACCATAAAGGAAAGGGTTTGCAGAGCTTCTAGGGTGGTGAACACCCCCACATGCAGAAAGGTGGTGCACTCCAACCTCCAGAGTCACAGAAGCCCTTCTATTCAGGACACTTCCGCCCCTCATCTTATGTGCTTCTTAATCAGGTTCTTCATTTATATATATTCTAACATCCTTTATAGGGATATATAAATATACATATCCTATATATATATTTAGGTAGTATATAAGAAAAGTTCCTGATTTCCATGTGTAGTCATAGCAAATTATCAAACTAGAAGAGAGGGTCACGGGAATCCCATATTTTAAGATAAGTCAGATAAATTGTGGGTAACTAGGGACCCAATATTTGCAATTGCTATCTGAAGTGGGAGGGCAGTCTTGTGGGGCTAAGCCCTTAACCAGTCTGAACTAACTCCAGGGAGTTAGTGTCAGAACTGAATTAAATTATAGGACACCCAGCTGGTATCTGTACAGAATTAGAGAACTGTTTGGTAGGGAAACCCCACATTTTTAGTGTCAGAAGTGTTCTATGGTTGGGAACAGATCTTAGTAATTATAACTAGACTTACATTGATGAAAGTAAGGAAAACCACTAAGCAATTCAGGTATGACCTAAATCAAATCCCTTACAATTATACAGTGGAAGTGACAAACAGATTCAGGGGATTAGATCTGATAGACAGAGTGCCTGAAGAACTATGGATAGAGGTCTGTAANTCAGGTATGACCTAAATCAAATCCCTTACAATTATACAGTGGAAGTGACAAACAGATTCAGGGGATTAGATCTGATAGACAGAGTGCCTGAAGAACTATGGATAGAGGTCTGTAACACTGTACAGGAGGCAGTGATCAAAACCATCCCCAAGAAAAAGAAAGGCAAAATGGTCATCTGAGGAGGCCTGACAAATAGCTGAGAAAAGAAGAGCAACTAAAGGCAAAGGAGAAAAGAAAAGATACATATGAGAAAGACTTCCTAAGTGATCAGTGCAAAGAAATACAGGAAAACAACAGAATGGGAAAGACTAGAGATCTCTTTAAGAAAATTAGAGACACGAAGGGAACATTTCATGCAAAGATGGGCACAATAAAGGACAGAAATGGTATAGATCTAACAGAAGTAGAAGATATTAAGAAAAGGTGACAAGAATACACAGAAGTACTGGAATAAAAGATCTTAATGACCCAGATAACCACAATGGTGTGATCCCCCACCTAGAACCTGACATCCTGGAGTGCTAAGTCAAGTAGACCTTAGAACAAAGCTAGTGGAGGTGATGGAATTTCAGCTGAGCTGATATTTGAAATATCAAGCCACAAAAGATGATGCTGTTAAAGTGCTGCACTCAATGTGCCAGCAAATGTGGGAAACTCAGCAGTGGCCACAGGACTATAAAAGGTCAGCTTTCATTCCAATCTCAAAGAAAGGCAATGCCAAAGAATGCTCAAACAACCACACAGTAGGACTCATCTCACTCACTAGCAAAAAAATGCTCAAAATTTTCCCAGCTAGGCTTCAACAGTACATGAACCTATGACTTCCAGATGTTCAAGATGGATTTAGAAAAGGCAGAGGAACCAAAGATCAAATTGCCAACATCCGCTGGATCACAGAAAAAGCAAGGGAATTCTAGAAAAACATCTACTTCTGCTTCGTTGACTATGCTAAGGCCTTTAACTCTGAGCTGCTGCTGCTACTGTTAAGTCGCTTCAGTCATGTCCGAATCTGTGCAACCCCATAGATGGCAGCCGACCAGGCTTCCCCATCCCTGGGATTCTCCAGGCAAGAACACAGGAGTGGGTTGCCATTTCCTTCTCCAAGGCATGAAAGTGAAAACTCAAAGTGAAGTGGATCACAGCAAACTGCGGAAAATTATTCAAGAGATGGCAATACCAGACCAAGTTATCTGCCNCCTGGGATTCTCCAGGCAAGAACACAGGAGTGGGTTGCCATTTCCTTCTCCAAGGCATGAAAGTGAAAACTCAAAGTGAAGTGGATCACAGCAAACTGCGGAAAATTATTCAAGAGATGGCAATACCAGACCAAGTTATCTGCCTCCGGAGAAACTTGTGTGCTGGTCAAGAACAGTTAGAACAGGACATGGAACAATGGACTGGTTCAAAATTGAGAAGGATTATGCCAAAGCTGTATACTGTCACCCTGCTTATTTAACTTACATGTAGGGTTCAGTTCAGTTCAGTCGCTTAGTCATGTCTGACTCTTTGCGACCCCATGGACTGCAGCATGCCAGGCCTCCCAGTCCATCACCGACTCCTGGAGTCCACTCAAACTCATGTCCATCGAGACTGTGATGCCATCCAACTATCTCATGCTCTGTCGTCCACTTCTCCTCCTGCCTTCAATCTTTCCCAGCATCAGGGTCATTTCCAATGAGTCAGCTCTTCGCATCAGGTGGCCAGAGTGCTGGAGTTTCAGCTTCAATGTCAGTCCTTCCAATGAAAGTTCAGGACTGATTTCCTTCAGGATGGACTGGTTGGATCTCCTTGCAGTCCAAGGGACTCTAATCATGCAAAATGCTGGGCTGGATGAAGCACAAGCTGGAATCAAGATTGCTGGGAGAAATATCAATAACGTCAGAAAACCAGATGGCAGAAAGTGAAGAGGAACTAAAGAGCCTCTTGATGAAGGTGAAAGAGGACTGAAAAAGCTGGCTTAAAACTCAACATTCAAAAAATGAGACTATGGCATTCGGTCCCATCACTTCATGGCAAATAGATGAGGAAACAATGAAAACAGTGACAAATTTTATTTTCTTGGGCTCCAAAATCACTGTGGATGGTGACTGCAGCCATGAAATTGAAAGACATTTGCCCCTGGAAGAAAAGTTATAGCAAACCTAAACAGCTTATTAAAAAGCAGAGACACTTCTTTACTACCAAAGGTCCAGTAGTCAAAACTATGGTTTTTCCAATAGCCATGTATGGATGTGAGCTGTTGCTGCTGCTGCTAAGTCACTTCAATTGTGTCTGACTCTGTGTGATCCCGGAGACGGCAGCCCACCAGGTTCCCCCGTCTCTGGGATTCTCCAGGCAAGAGTTGGAGAATCAGGTTGCCAAACCAACTGGCATGGGATGCCATTTCCTTCTCCAATGCATGAAAGTGAAAAGTGAAAGTGAAGTCACTCAGTCGTGTCCAATTCTTAGCGACCCATGGACTGCAGCCTACCATGCTCCTCCACCCATGGGATTTTCCAGGCAAGAGTACTGGAGCTGGACCATAAAGAACGCTGAGTGCTAAAGAATTGATGGTTTTGAACTGTGGTGTTGGAGAAGACTCTTCAGAGTCCCTTGGACTTCAAGGAGATCAAATCAGTCAATCCTAAAGGAAATCAATCCTCAATATTCATTGGAAGGACTGATGATTCATTGGAAGCTCCAATTCTTTGGTTACCTGATGCAAAGAATGGACTTACTGGAAAAGACTGTGATGCTGGGAAAGACGGTCAGCAGGAGGAGAAGGGGGACGACAGAGGATAAGATGGTTGGATGGTATCATGTACACAATGGACATGAGTTTGAGCAAGCTCTGGGAGATGGTGAAGGACAGGGAAGTCTGGTGTGCTGCAGTCCATGGGATTGCAGAGTCAGACACAACTGAGTGGTTGAACTAAAACAACAAAATCCATTTGGGATGTCAAGAGCATTATTACCTCCATCTTATTTCTTTGCACATTTCTTTTGTAAAATATTCTAATCTCCCTCTTGACAACAAATGACTTTCACAAAGGGAAAGTCCTAATCATGCCATCTTCATCTGCATCTTCATCTCCAATTTTGTTGTGCCTGATAACTACAAACCCTGTGCTCTTTTCCTTCACCTCCAGACTCTAAGCCTTTCATGTTTAAGGAAGTTTGAAGATTAGAGGGAAACGGATTGGTAGAAACTGCCTGGTCACATCACATCATACTGGTCTTGAATTCTCAACACCCTTATTTATTTCAAAAATCCCCTTACTGTACTGAGGAATGACAGTTTTGAAGCTTGATCATACATTCAGTACAATTTACAGAGCACCTATTATGGACAGTGTACTCTGACAGGTACAAAGTCAGACTACACTGCCCATGATCTACCACTATTAGTTTCCTATTGCTACTGTAACAGATTACTACAGATTTGGTGTCTTAAAACAACAGGTTAATCCTCTTATAGTTCTAGCGGTGATATGTCCAAATTTGGGTCTTATGGGGCTAAACACAAATTATTGGCAAAGCTGCGTTCCTTTTGGAGGCTCTAAAGGAAAGTGTGTTTTCTTGCCTTTTCCAGCATCTAGAGGCTGCCCTCCTTCCTAGACTCAAACTCTGCTTCCATCTTCAGAGCTGTCAGTGACCAGTCAAATTGTCCCCATGCATAATCACTGTACCTCTGACCCCCACACCTCCCTACCATAAGACCCTTCTGATTACACTCATCACAACCGGATAACACATAATAATATCTCAATCTCAATATCTTAGTCACATCTGAAAAATTCTTTTTGCCATGCAAAACAATATATTCACAGGTTCTGGGGATTAGAAAATAGATATATTTTGGGGGGATAGTCCTCTATTCATTATATCACACTTACTCATAGAATGAAAGAAAAATAACTCTTGGAGAGTCAGGAGGCTATAAAAGCTGTGATTTTTTTTTTAACCTATTTTTAACTGAAATACAAGAGTCATACTACCAAAAGAAACAAAAAACAACACAAATTACATGTGTACAGCTCATGGAATTATTCCATAATAAACACATCAATTTAAACACTATGGAGGAAAAGTTACAGAACATACCAACCTCCTAGAATCACCTTCCTCACAACATGTCCTCTCCTAATAACTATACCCTCTCTATTCAGGAGGTTCAACACCACAGATGAGCTCTGTTTTTGAATAGGCAAATTGAATGATTCAGTGTAATTGTTTTCTGTCTGACTTCCATTCACTCAGCAATGTTTGGGAAATGTATCTGTTACTAAATGGAGCTACAATTAGGTTTTTGGTCACTGTATGATATTCCATTATATATCACAGTTCATTTATCCATTATGCTACTGACAGTCATTTGAATTTTCTTCAGTTCATGTTTATTTAAATACTGCTGCTTTAAGAATTCTTGCCCTGGTGGCTCAGAGGTTAAAGCCTCTGCCTGCGATGCAGGAGACCTGGGTTTGATCCCTGGGTCCGGAAGACCCCCTGGAGTAGGAAATGACAACCTACTCCAGTACTCTTGCCTAGAGATCCCAGGGATGGAGGAGCCTGGTAGGCTACAGTCCATGGGTTCGCAAAGAGTCGGACATGACTGAGCGACTTCACTTTCACTTTAAGAATTCTTGCACATGTCTTTTGTTGCATTTACTCACACATTTCCATTAGGTATATTCCAGGAGAATAATTTGGGGGTCATAGTTTATCTACATATCTAAATATCTCTTCAACTTTAGGAGAGATTATCAGCCAATTTTTAAAGTAGCTGTACAAATTTATAACATTACTAGCAATATATGAGTGTTTCAGTTGCTTCTAATGTTTATTAACACTATTATCACTCTTTTACATTTTAGCCACTCTGGACTATGTAGTACTAATAACTCACTATAGTTTGCATTTCCCTGATTACTACTGAGACTGGACTTCCCTTACTCCTTGTGACCATTTGAATGTTCACTTTTATAAACTGCCTGCTCAAGTCGTTCATCCATATTCATTTTGTGGTGATTTTATAGTTCTTTCCATATTCTGCATGTGGGCACTTTATCAGATATATGTACTGCATAATGACTTCTCTACCAAAAAAAAAAAATGTACATAAAATTGAAATTTGAATGTCAATTGATTTCTTATGGATCCAGCTCTTATTTCCAAACTTGTAACTGTCAATTCATCCAATAGGTCCCCCATAAGCACATAAGGCAAAAATTAGAAGGTATAAAGGGAGAAATGAACAGTAATACAATAAAAATACAGGAATTTAAAAGCTCACTTACATTGCTGGACAGATGATCCAGGCAGAAAATTAACAAAGAAATATGGGCCTTAAACAATCCATTTTATCAGGTTGACTTTTTAGGTACACAAAAAATATTTCGTTCAAATAAAACACAATACATATTCTTTTCACATGCCCAAGGAACATTCTCAGCAATAAATCATATGCAACTCCACAAAACAAGTCTTAGTATATTTAAGAAAACTAAAAGTATATCAACTATCTTGTCTGACCACAACAGGATAAAACAAGAATATAACCAAAGAAAACTAGAAAAACTGTAAACTTGTGATCTAAACAACATGCTCAGTTCAGTTAAGTCACTCAGTCGTGTCCGACTCTTTGTGACCCCATGAATTGCAGCACGCCAGGCCTCCCTGTTCATCACCATCTCTCAGAGTTCGCTCAGTCTCCTGTCCATAGAGCCCGTGATGCCATCCAGCCATCTCATCCTCAGTCGTCCTCTTCTCCTCCTGCCCCCAATCCCTCCCAGCATCAGAGTCTTTTCCAATGAGTCAGCTCTTTGCATGAGGTGGCCAAAATACTGGAGTTTCAGCTTCAGCATCATTCCTTCCAAAGAAATCCCA
>SJYV01002587.1:0-11409 GCA_006410875.1 Neotragus pygmaeus
TACCAGCTGAGTCACAAGGGAAGCCCAAGAATACTGGAGTGGGTAGCCTATCCCTTCTCCAGTGGATCTCCCCGACCCAGGAATCAAACCGGGCTCCCCTGCATTACAGGCGGATTCTTTACCAACTAAGCTATCAGGGAAGCCCTAAGGGGCCGTCAGGTACCTGAACGTCTATGGGCCCCCATCCCCACCTCATGTTAAGAGATTTCCTCCTCCAGACTCTACTGCCCTCCCCCACCCAGAGTATGGAGGGCACCACCACCTTCCTGCCCTCCAGAGCCGGGGATCCGCCCTCAGCTCTGCTGCTGCTCATCCTCGGGGCCCCACTCAGGGAACCTGTGGTGGCCAGGAATCAGCCATCCTCCGAGACTTGGTCACTGAGGTGACACCAGGGAGTCAAGAATAATGCAGACAATGAACCCGGAGGGACCCAGTCTGCGTACCCTGTGTCTGAGGACACAATCAGATGACCTCTGTGTGTGGGGAGCCCAACACCTCCAAGTTCACATTACGAATCCCCACTGGGCTCTATAAAGCTCCAGCCAGCCCCTGCCAGCCAGACCAAAGCAGGCTGGGAGACCCCGCCAACTGGACCAGGGCTTAGCTTGGGAACCGGGTGAGGGGCGAGTGTGGATGCTCACAGACAGCTACACAGTCCCCAGCCATGGGGGTGGGGGATGGGGACAGGGCAAGTGCAAGGCCCGAGGGTGAAGAGGGCAGCACCCCAGGACAGCTCGAAGACCCTGGCTCCCAGACTGAGCCTCAAGCCGCAAGCTCTGGGGAGGGGGATTCCCGAGAAGGAGGGTCCCTTGCCCTGGCTCCACTTCCTCCCCAGGCCTGGGCCTCCCCTCCAGGCCACCCATCCTCACCGGAGCTTGCTCTCAACCTGCTCTGCCGTTTCCTTCCCTTATATAGAGTTCTGCTCATGACCGGGAAAGGAACTGCGTCAAGTTCCTGGAGGCAAGAAGGGGCCTGTTCCCAGGGCCACCTTGAGCTGAGGTGCGGGGGGCCGTGCCCCTTCAGGGCCAGGGAGCCAGCCGGGGGCAGGGAGGGGGCCCGACCCTTTCCCCAAGCCCAGCAGTCTCCAACTGAGAACCCAAGCAGACAAGACACAGGGGCGACCCAGAGGGCCGACTCCAGTCACTGGCCCCAGAGTTCCAGGCCCATCCCTTCCCCAAATCCTCCTGGGTCAGGCTCCTCTTGGACCACTGACCCAGTCATTCCCCCTGCCAGCTCCAGCAGCTCCCCTGAACCCCAAGCCTCCCTCTTATCCCGGGAGCCTCTTTTCAGGCCCCACTCACTGGCCGCCCCAGCCCCTGCCGGCCTCCAAGTCCTGTTGCACTCTCAAGAAGGGCGCCCCAGCCAGGGAAGTTTCTAGCCACACCCCACACAGCAGCCCTGACCTGCACAGCCCAACCCCATACAAGGGGAGGGCCGGGTGTGCCAGACCCTCTTGAGCCTGCTGGAATGTGGTATTTCAGAGCAGACACTTCCCCAGAAGGTCGTGGCAGCAGCAAAGCAAGTGAGGTGGGTCTAGCACGGAGCTCCAGTAGGCCCGGCCCTCTGCAACCAGTCCCCTTCAGAGCCTGTCCGGAGGATGGCGTAAGTGGCACCCAGATCTCTGGATGCCTAGCTGGCCGCAGAACATCTTTTCTGACGATCTGCCTCCCCTGGGACCCAAGCCGGGATCCCAAGGGCCCAGCTCAGGGGCCACACTGGCCCACACCCACCATCAGTGACCCTGGGAGGGCTGAGTTGCATACCGGGCCAGACTTCTCATGAGCAAACCCTTGTGAGCAAGAAAGTCAGACAAGCTGAGTTCAACAGGCAGGTATCAAGCGTCTCCTACATGCCAGGTCCTGGAAGCACAAGAGGGGAGCCAGGGGTCCAGGGGAGGCCTGGCAATGACAAAGGTGGGGCGTGTGGGGGCACGGGGAAGTACCAGCAGGGGCAAGGGGGCAGAGCTGGGCGCAGGACTTGACACCAGTCAGCGTCCTGGGTTCACAGCCCTGTCCCCTTTCTGCCTCCTCTCGGCTCCCTCACTGCCATTGATGACCACCCCACTCCCCGACCATCTAAGACTGTTAAGCCAAAAACCTGAGGGTCAGCTGGACTCTTCCTACACTCCCCTCCCCACCAAGCCTGGCTAATTCCTCCACCAGAGTATCCTTCCAAGCCACTCCCTCACCCCTGGTCTCTTTAAATCATGGAGATTCTTACAATAGCCTCCTGACATCCGCCTCCTTGCCCTCAGCCCAGCTCCACGGGATAAAGTCCAGATGCCCTAATATGGTCCTCACAGCCCTTCGGGACCGGGCTGTGTCTCTCTTTCCAGTCTCATTTCTCACCTCCCCGCCTCAAAGCCCTTGCTCCAGCCAGAGAATACCACTTTCAAGTTTGTTTGTTTGTTTTTCCCATATGGTACGCTGTGAGGTAGGGGTTATCAGCCCATTTTACAGAAGGGGAAACAGGCTCTGAGAGGTCACATCCTTAGCCTGTAGTAGGTAATGGAACCCGAGTTCCAACCTGGTAGCACCCCATGACTTGGCTCTGCTCAGGACCACAGCACTTTGCCCAAATCAGGGGTCACAGGTAGAGTTTCATGAGGGGCATGGCTTCTAAGGCAGGTGGGCTGGGAAGATGTGTGAGTCAAGAGGAGGGTGGAGGCAGAACAGGAGACCAAAACGAAAGGAGACTCTGAGCTGGGGCTCCGAGCAGAGTAGGGAGATTACTGAGAACATTCCAAGGGGATATAAGAAGCCTGAGGAGAAACCGGCCACCACTGAGGGGCCCAGCCCAGAGCACTCAGAGGACGCAGGGCCTCTGTTATGCAAGTGGAGGCACTCAACAGGGGGTCTGAAAGGCAGACTCCAAGGTCACCTTCTCCTAAGATCTAGAGAGCAGGGAAAACCCCAGCTCTTCTTTCCCACCTGGAGAACACCCATTGGTTCTGCAGCAGGGGGTTGGAGGACATGGCCTCCAGCACAGAAAACATTGCTTCTAGGAAGTTCCTAGAAGAATCTGGTGAAGGAAAGGACCGTGGTCTGTGGTCAAGGCTCTAGTGGAACCGGGGACAGGGAGGAAGTGATGGGCACACAAGCGAGGCACTCCTTCAACAACAGTAACGGGCCCTCGGTGCCACATTCCCAGCTTCAGAGCCAAAGAGGAATAAGGATGCCCCGACCCGGGAGGGGAACTTGTGGCCCAGTGGAAGAGACAGGCATGTAAACAGAGAATTATAAACGAGCCCCAAACTGCTATAATGGAGGTACAAGAGGGATATTATTTCACTGGGATTCAAGTCCATCTGGTTTTCCAGAAATTACACCCAGAAGGAGATTGCCCACCCTGCCCCCTTATTCCCCAGGAGGGTTTCTGTCCCTGATGAAAACTTGAAGGATCAAAGTCTTTGNATTTTAATAACCATTTTATTCTTCGATACCATGCCCCTTTAAATAACTAAGAACAGAGAAAACCTAATAAATGCTGATATCTTATTGTTAATTATATCACCATTTTTCTGATAAATTGGAAAAAGAATCATGTTCTGATCTTATCAGGACGATAAAATCTCTATTTATGAGTTCTCTTGTCCAAACTCAGTTCTTACTCACTTCAGTCATTAATTCTGTTTACCCTGATGGATGAACAGGAAAAGGAATATTAAAATCATGATTGCAAGAGTCTGTGATTTTACGCTTCTGTTTGCCAAAGGTATGGCCAGGAATAATTTCTGAAATACTACAATATATGATGGAAGCATGAAGGTCTAGTTCTGCTGTCAAAGAGGCGATGTTTAGAAATGGTTTAGAAACTAAGCCCCATGGGTTGTCAGGATGTACTCCCGACCAGATAGGTAAATTTTGTCCCTAAAAAGTCAGTCAGGAATGGGCAAGCCTTATTAACAGAGCCAATGATGTTGTCTTGGGTGTTTGTCCAAGTAATAGTCTTGTATTACCATTTGGAGATTTATTTGCTATTTTCATGAAGAAACAAATTTAATGAGAAGATTAAAGATGAATAAAAGTAGAAGAGCTGTCAAGGTGCCTAGAAGAAAGGCTAGCCAGGAGACCAGGCCCCCACACTGATAGTCAAAGAATTTAACAGTGAGTGTTTTATAGACAGAGCAGAACATGTGGATAAAACCAATGTTCTAGGATCACTGCTGTTTTGCAGTCAAAGGCAAAATATTTTTCTCTTTAAGCCCAGTCATCACAGCTCCTGCTGTCATCCTGGTTACACACATGCAGACCAAGAACCCACAGGCATGTGTGATGTGACATTAGGAAGTGAACAGATGACTGTACTGATACTCAGTCATCTGCATCTGCTAATAATGGGACCTGGGAAAAATTACTTGCCCTATTCAAGTCATCACATTTTCATTAACATAACTTGATGATCATAGTGAGATTAAGACTATCTCACAAGGCTACTGTAAAACACAAATTTTAAGATGTTTGAAAGCTTTTGGGAAAGTATCAAGGACACGCGTGTGGTTACTAAGGTGAGTGAGCAGATCCAAGGTACAGTATTCTTTTTCTCTTAGTATTCTCTTTTTAGTAGCGATCAGTCAGTCATGTGTTTACTCTTACCACAGCATGATGGTAAACCACAAAATCAACTGGACTTTTCTTGTTATTTCAATGTCTAAATTCAAGCATTAGTTAATGTAGAGTGAAAAAATTACAAACTCCTAGAGGGCCTCCCTGTCAGAGTCTGCAGAGTCTCAACACTAAACTGTCTTAAAAGAATGGCTTAAACACTGTGGCTCAGAATTAAGTTCCAAATGTTTGCAGAGCACAGAAGTCCTTCTGAGAGCAGAACAAAAATACGGAGTAACCTACTTCACCATCCATCTGTGCAAATATCATAATCCATCTAAATTTACACAGAATGCACTCCTTTCCCACCCCAGGTACTATGCACCAACTCTTTCTCAGAGCAACAGGGGAAGAGAAGGCTTCCCTCCACAGGATGGATTTGATAACCTCAGGTGACTAGATCATATCAGAATGGCTCATGGTTTTATTTAAACAGGGTCCTGCCTGCTGCTGCTGCTGGTCATGTCAAAGCTGCTCCTGTGCCAAGGCAACCCACGCCAGTCCTGCTGTCCTGACATGATTAACATCACCCTGGAATCCCTTTCAGATATGTTTGTCAATGCCACCATGCTGTCCTACAGAATGTATAAGAATTCCAGAATAATGTTCAATGAGTTTGTAAGTACTGTGGTGGTGGTGGCTTAGTTGCTAAGTCATGTCTGACTCTTGCGACCCCATGGACTGTAGCCCTCCAGGCTCCCAGAAGGAACCTGGTGTAAATGACTGGGCTATACTGTCCTTTCAACAAGAAGGCTGCATCAGCCAAACTTCAAATAACACAGTCTCTAGGTCAAAGAAGCCATCAGCTCATAAGATGTGGAATACGAAGGAAGGATCCATTTTGTGAAATCTCAAAGATTCCTAAGAAGTGCAATAACATTTTCAATTTCCTTTAATTCATTTTCTTTTGCAAATTTCCAAAATAAATGATTTTGTATTTGTCAGCCAAGAATGCCTTAAAAGAATACAATAGACCCAGTGGAATAAACAACAGAAATCTATTTCCTCACAGTTCTGGGGGCTAGAAGTCCCAGATCAGGGTACCAGCAAGGTGAGGTTCTGATAAGAACTCTTTCTTCCCAGGCTGGCTTCTCCGTGTGTCCTCACACAGGGTGGGGGGTTGGGGAAGAGAAAGAGAGGAGAGACACAGAGAGAACATTCTGGTGTTTCGCTTCATGAAGACACTAAACCTACTGGATCAATGTTCCATCCAAGAGTTCATATAACCTTAATGAGCTTTACTGGTGGCTCAGATGGTAAAGAATCTGCCCTCAATGTGAGAGAGAGACCTGTGTTCTATTCCAGGATCTGGAAGATTCTCTAGAGAAGGGAATGGCAAGTCACTCCAGTATTCTTGCCTGAGAACTCCCATGGACAGAGGAGTCTGGTGGGCCACAGTCCATGGGATCCCAAAAAGTCAGAACTCTTTTCAAAACAGAGTACTTTGGTAGTGAGGGCTCAAAAACATGAATTTGAAGAACACACGAATTTGAAGAACACACATTCAGTCCATAATACTACCTGACACAAAGCACTTTTAGGTGGGGAAAAGGAAGCATATTGATTTACTGGCCCTTCAGTGTCTCTCTGGGCTTTCTTCTCCAGGCTCAGAGTAAAGAGCCAATAAATGAGAACTGCCTTGCAGTGAACTTGGTGGATGGAACATGTTAAACAAAGCTGAATGCCGATCACAAAAACGAATACTGGTAGTTTTTTTTAATGCTACAAATTATTATTTTAAGATTTGCAGTGAATAGCTTTAGAGCTACAGTAGATGGGGAGTTTACAATTTGAAATAGTTAGTCGCTTTGAGGAAGGTATTTGAAAGTTGTATGTTCATTCTTTTAGGTCTATCAAGGAGCACACAGTAGAGCAGACAGCTAATAAAAAGCGGTGCAAAAGGTTTCTATTAAATTCATGTAGTTCTTTTTACTCACTGGTTTTTGTTTCATCCTGACTTATGATTGCTCATTTTTTTCCCACATCTTCCAGGTAATCTCTTGAAATGTTCATAACCTTCGCTAAAGATTAGTTTTTCTCTATTAATGAGTTAGCTAGATTTTTCTACTCTTATTATTCTCAGTTCATTGCTTAGTACTTTGTATAACTTTATACCATGTATTTCTGCCATTTTGTCACCATAAACAACATTGTATTCTGACCTGGGATAAACACTAAGCTTTTTGGTGTGTGGATTCAGAGATAAGTCAGAGTTATAACTATATAACACCTTATAAGAGAATATATTGGCTCTAACCCACAGTAAACAAGAGACTAAATGGTTAAATAGAGGTGCATGCATGCATTCTAAGTCACTTCAGTTGTGTCCAACTCTTTGCAATCCTACTGACTGTACCCCAACAGACTCCTCTGTCCATAGGATTGGCCAGATAAGAATACTGGAGTATGCTGCTGTACTTCTTGCAAAGGATGCTCCTCACCTAGGGTCAAACCTGAGTCTTCTTATATGTCCTGCATTGGCAGGAATGTTCTTTACCACTACTGTCACCTGGGAAGCACCAAGTATTGGTACAAAAGTACTATATCTGAGTCAAATACTAAAAAATAAAATAATAATAATAATAAAATAGA
This sequence comes from Neotragus pygmaeus, assembly GCA_006410875.1. Lineage (NCBI taxonomy): Eukaryota > Metazoa > Chordata > Mammalia > Artiodactyla > Bovidae > Neotragus > Neotragus pygmaeus. Next base: position 7,197 of record SJYV01002587.1, read on the forward strand.
GAAGGGAAAAGGTTGAACTTAGAAAAGTTAGATGTAAAATCATTTTTACAGAGACAATGTATGGAAAAAGTAGGAAAAGAATGACTTTCAAATTTTGTGATGCCTCCGTTTAAAAAAATTACACAACTGTCAAACATGTTAATGTTCTGGTAATGGGTTCATCTATTTAATACCCCAAAACCTTAACTAATTGCCTGATCACTTTCAGGATAAAAAATATGCCCAGGGCAAACTGTACTATTTGAGTGCTACCAATAGGTGCCATACCGAATCCCTAAAAACTCCTGAAGAAAGAAAAGAAGCTGAAAAGATGAACGTGAGTCTTTCACCTGGGTTTTCACCAGATCAAATGAGACAGTGTGTAGGTTACCAGGCTTCAGATTATTAGAGCTTATGGTAAATGTACATGCAGAAAAAGTTGGAGGCTTGTAAGCAATTGAAGAGAAATTATATTATGCAGTTGATGAAGCATGAGCGAAATCAAGGGATGACTAAAGATCTGTAGTAGCAAGATAAATAACAGACCTATAAATTGTTCATGCAGACAACTTTAGTTCAACCAATGCATTAGACACAGGATTGAAGCTATTATACTGTATGAAAACAGGAAATGAATGGGAACTTCCATGTGTAAAAAATAAGACTGAAAATTCATATGTAAGAAAAAAAAAAAACAGTTTTGCATACTCCCTGTTACTAGTGAGTTCTACGTGGCAGTCCTATACTGCACCACCCAAGCCCCCGCATCTGCCTTTTAAGGCTCTCCTGATTCTGCTTCTAATTCTCTGACACCTCCTTCATTGGTCATTCTCAATGACTTCTCTGTCACCTATTATTCTTAATTTGTAAGTCTCCCCCACAATGACCTATAAAACATTGCCTTGCTTTGCATGGCCTCAACAATTGCCTTTGTTCTGTGGACAACACTGTTTACATATTAAGCCTCAATCATTTATGGCAGCTCCAAATTTTCACCGTTATGATCTCTCCTTTATGATTTCCTGTATTATCCTTCATCCTAACATTATTTAAAATATTTTCACATGCATCCCCCCTTAAAATACTATCTTCTCTCTCTACAACCTTCTTAATGATACCAGCATTCTTTTCCTCTGTTAAGCTCATTAATAAAGAGGATGATCAAGTAAAGGAAAAAGTCAAAGAGAAAAAAGAGGAGGGATTGTTCAATAAGCTTAAAATTAAAGTTTATTGAGAGTTACTACATGGCCATACATTTTACTCAGCACTTTATGTGCATTACTATATTTAATCTATTCAGTTCTCTGTTTTTACCAGTAAAACAGTTCATGGCTGTAAAGAAATCAAGCATATTAACTAGAGATCTTCAGTCCCTGGGATTCTCATGCTGAATTCTGCTGGTAGTAGTGAACTAGCTGGGAAAACCCTCCATTGTGAATCCCACTGATGCTGTTACTAAAGACAACGCTGTGCCATTTTTTGCCAGGAGAAATGTCAACAAAACAGACTCTTTTGATGTCAGCAGGGGGCTGGTGTGGGATCAGCTGAGGAGAGAAGCCTGTTTAGGAATGTCATGTCTTCTTCTGAGTCTCTTTGTTGTAATATAAAACAATTACCAATCAGAAATCAATACAAAGGACTCATCTGATTCATTAATACAAATGAATCATTGGGTGACAATGATGTGGGCACAGGTGGAATCCCTCTTTCCTGGGTCAGATACTGCAGGGACATGCTGACTTGCTGTAAATACTTAGATTTCTCTCACGAAAATGCACAACATAAAAGAACTCATTGAGTGGTGGTAGAATTTCAGGGCAAAAAAGAAAATTCTTCATGTCATAAGTTAGAATGCATCAGAAGAATTACTTCCTAAAATAAACTAGATTTTTAATAATTCAGCAATGTGTGAACTAATAGCTTACATTTTATACTTTTCCAACTTTCACTACCTTCTAAAATCTCTGCATACACATAGGAGTAACCAAAAGTTTTTTAGGTCAGCTGCTCTGAGCAAAGATCACATGGTACCAAAACCACTGAATTATTATTATTTTAATGACACCTTTTCTTCTGGTTGCTTAGAATGAAGACCTTAGTAAGTGGATACTCGTGTTACTGTACTCTTGGCATACACCTCTGAATCATCTAGTCACGGACATGCAGAGTATGAAAGAAGTCTCAGATACTATCCTATCAAGAGTCAGAGTGTATATGAAAAAAGTAGAAGGACTTCAAGCATTCATGGAGAGGCAGTTCTGCCAGGTGAGCATCCTGCAGAGGGCTTTCTTGCTTTGTTCATGAGTAAAAGAGGTCATCTCTGTAATGCCTAAGGAGTTTGGAAATATCTCAATTTGTAAGAAAAAGATTCATGACTTCTAGATGCCAGACTGCTACTACATAAAGCAGGAGTCTAGTCATTCATAGTGATAGACTCTACTGTAAAGGAATCAGAATTTCACTGCAATTTTTGACATGTGCAGCCTTCCCTGCATTGCACATAATTCTCCCAAAAGCTTGCCTCTTCCTGGGCACTGGTGGTTGAAATATTTTCAAGAGAAAGAGAACTAGAGAACAGAATTTCCAAGATCAGCATTTTCTTCAAGGTAACCCAGGACATTTGCTATTCAAATTGAGCTTGTCTTCTTTCTCTGTTCTCATCAATCAAAGGATGAGAGTAGGAAGGAAGAAAAGGGAAAGTTAAAACTAAATTTGAGTTATGTTTCTACTTTTTAGATTACTAATAGTTTTCTCATAGGCTGGTCCACAACCCATATCTAGATAGTTTTACATTCATATATCTTCCGCATATCTTAATTTGATAATTGGAAGGAAAAAAGATAAGCAAATCCTAATAAAACACATAAGAAGTCATTATCTTTTGGGTATTCAGATGATTATTCCAGCAATGCAGAAGATGTTGGAGGCTCATGTTTACTGGTCAGGACTCCCATCCCTGATGTCCAGCGATGAAGATGTGCGTCATTCTGAATTTTATAACCTGTTCTACTGCCTGCGCAGGGATTCACATGAAATTGACATTTACACCAAGCTCATGGCATGCCGACAGATCGGCATCACGTGCTAAATCCACATCCATGCCATCCAGGTCTGAGATGGTCGTAATGATCTATCCCATAGCAAGTTTATTTGAAATTTACAGCTTTTTAATGCATGTTCTGTGAAATGGATCTCCTCTTAGAAAAATAAACACAGACTCTGTATAGATGTCAAACTCTAAGAGGGCAATTTGTCAACATTTATTATTTTCATTTAATAGAAAATTAAAAGAAAATTTACCCCTACAATTTAGAGAATAAAGCTCCTATTAACACATATATATGACATTTAGAAAGATGGTAACGATAACCCTGTATGCGGGACAGCAAAAGAGACACAGATGTATAGAACAGTCTTTTGGGCTCTGTGGGAGAGGGAGAGGGTGGGATGATTTGGGAGAATGGCATTGAAACATGTGTAATATCATATAAGAAAAGAATTGCCAGTCTAGGTTCGATGCAGGATACAGGATGCTTAGGGCTGGTGCACTGGGATGACCCAGAGAGATGGTATGGGGAGGGAGGAGGGAAAGGGGTTCTGGATTGGGAACACATGTACACCCATGGCAGATTCATGTTGATGTATGGCAAAACCAATACAATATTGTAAAGTAAAAGTAAGTAAATAAATAAATAAATAAACCACACACACAAAAATTAGTCACGAATAACAGAAGCTGGCATTACAAAGAATATCATTAAGAGATTACTTAAGAATCACAGCAAATTATTCTGGGTCACGTTATTAGAAGCAATGAATTAGGCAANGTAAGTAAATAAATAAATAAATAAACCACACACACAAAAATTAGTCACGAATAACAGAAGCTGGCATTACAAAGAATATCATTAAGAGATTACTTAAGAATCACAGCAAATTATTCTGGGTCACGTTATTAGAAGCAATGAATTAGGCAATTGTTCATGGTTCTGGTCATGCTACGAAGAAGACTGAATTTTCAGGATTCTTTATGAAAGCCAGGCACACAGTGTCAGCCAAGTATCATAGTGTTACATGAGAAAATATAAATACTTCGCACTTTGTATAAATAGCATGAGATTTACTGAGGTGTCTAAAGATTGTTAAGGGGCTGTCTTAGTCCTTTTGGGTTGCTATAACAAAATATCACAGGCTTAAAAACAATGGAAATGGATTTCCACAGCGTGGTCATGCA